>JAVCKT010027830.1:0-26005 GCA_032273925.1 Rhynchotus rufescens | reverse complement strand
ACTCTCCCTTTATTCGAATAAAGTTTTGGGTCTCCTCTGTCTCCTTTTGGACATTCAGTTCTTGGACAGCGAGATTTTTCCGCACAAAAACACAGGGCACCAAATGATAACCTTGTTCTTGTATTTGTGTCCTTTGCAATCCAGCAATGCCTATCAACTGGAAAGAGGGCAAAATCATTAGGAAAAGCAGCTCTGGTGATGTTTGTTTTTGTTCTTTTTGTCCTCTGTTGTGTGTATGGCTTACTCTAGTTTTCCCGTAGGTTTATAGGCCCTGTTGTGCAGATGATAGCAGCAGCCCTAGTAAAGCCGTGGGCCTCCTCACCCCTGGGAGCCAGGGACGCTGGCAGGGAGCAGTTTTCTGCACCGGCAGCAGCCAGCGCGTGGAGCAGGTTGGGCCAGCTCCGAGTGACTCAGAGCATGATACAGACAGCTCCATCTGCCTTCGGATTCACTGGAGCACCGCAAACACCACCTCCGACACCCCCAAACAGCCCATAGGGCAAAACTGTCCGCTGAGCTCAGGAGCCACCTGTGCTCACGTCAAAAGTGCCTTCGCTATTTGGTGGAAACAAACGTGTGCGTCTCTGCGCGCCGGCTGGCACACGAGCTCCTGCAGGTACGAGGCAACTGCGTGATCCAAAGCGATCCAAAGCGATCGTCTTCAAAGGGTTTTGGCTTGAAAAGGATTAGGCAAGACACACCTGTTTGCTGCAAATATCAGATTGATTTGTGTGTTGTCCCAACAACGTGCGACATCTTCTCCTGCTGGTTTGCTGTTACCTAAACCAATTAAAGGCTTGGTGTGCCCTGGACTTCCATCCAAACATTAACTATATGTACATACTTCCCCCTGCTGTAGAAGAGCCTCGCTCAGAAGCCTTCAGACTACCAAGAAAATAATGCAAGTCCTATGTCCGCTTGATCACAGTGCATTTTAATTTGGCGTAGATGGATTAAAAAGAGCAGTGATTTAACCTTCTCATTGTGTTGTACAGCACTGTGCTAAACTCAGCAAATATCAAAGGGCAACACTGATATTCAGAGAAAGAAGAGAAGAATTACGGATGCCATCACATCGCTAACACTTGGGTGTCTGGTAGATAAGGCACTCCATGATTTTGCTCTTATTTTGATTCTTCTTCCAGTTCTTTAGGAGGGGCTGGGAAGGGCTCCCATCCCTTTGGAAGCCACAGCGAGGCCCCTTTCTCCACAGTTTTACTTGAGATCACAAAGAGCTGCCTTGGTGGCCAAGGCCTGAGCCCCTGAGAGGGAAGCGCCGCGCGCCACTCGTGTGGGGAGGGCTGGCAGCGTCCGATGGGCGACACCCTCACCGACTGACAACAGCCTCGCAGACTGACAACGCTCTCACAGACTGACAACAGCCTCGCAGAGGGCCCTCCCAGGCAGAGCCTGGCCTGTTGGGTCCTGCCTTCCCGCTGTGGGAGAACAGGCATTTCCAGGCCCTGGCCCGGGCTGCGCTGTCAGCCCCGCAAAGCTGACGCATTTTGATACACACCTTTTGATGTGGGCTCCCTCTAAGACGCAGGAGCAAACTTACATAAATCTTAATGCTCCCCTGCGCTAAATGATTAGCAAAGACCTACCAAAACCTGTTTTAAGATAACTTGGTTTATTTTGACTGAAATCTGCTGCAGACAAACTGCGCAGCTGTGGAGCCAGCCTGCTGCAGGGCAGCCACCTGCAGCGCAGCGAGGGCGAAGAAGCAGCGGTCACCTAAGCTGTCGGCTGGCAAGTCCGTAGCTGCAGGAAGGCATGTGGCTATGCGATGCGTGTCTGCCTTCATCTCCTCCTCCTTCACTGGATGGACGTGATATGGCTGGAAAGAGGCGCTTTCCTTTTCCCCCCACGCAAGAGCAGAACAAATACCCAGCTACGCGTCCAGGGGACCCCACATTCTTCTGACCAACTGGTTGCATGAGGCCTACTGGGAGCTGGAGATGCCTCTGTGGGGCAGGTGGGAGGACGATTCCCCCACAGCAGGGATGTCCTGGCCAGCTCAAGGAAGTTGCTGCGGGACAGGCCCTCCTCCCTGTGACGGGAAGGGCCACGGGCCCCCACAGACAGCAGCGAGTGTGAACCCTGCACAGAGCTGCACTTACCAGGGCTAATTAACATCCTCACACCCTGGCGCACCTGCTAATTAACGCCCCGCAGTTATTATCTCTCTAACAATGGATTATCATTCCAGGCAGGAACATTGCGGCTGGCAGTAGCTGCAGCGCAGTGACTCATCCCGAGCCCAGCAGTGGGGCCAGGCAGCAGGAGCAGCAGCCACCCTGATGCGGCGCCTCACTGGCCACCTCTCTGTAACTACAGGTTGCTGTACAAGGGCAGCGTTCACAAAAACGTGGTTGTATCTATCTGGCTTGTGTTCCACTCATGCAAACAGGTAGCCCAGCAAAGCGTCCCCTCCGCACCAGAGCTCTGTCTCCATCCCTGGGCAGCTGGAAGCCCCTTTTTCCAGCCTTCGTTGCGACGGTGGAGCTTCTCAAGGCGGGAGCCTCAGGGCAGAGCATCTTCATGGCAGCTTCTGCGGTCAGCGCCTGCTTTTTGTTTCAGACACAACCTGGGGCCCAGCACTCAAGTTATCGCCCGCCACGAATGCCAGCAGGCCCTGTGTGAGCACTGGGTGCCTTGCTCCAGTTTGGGCACTAATCCAAGTGTCCCATAACCTCAGAGCAACCTGGTGATGCAGGTAGGCACCCGCACTTTGCTCTGCCCTTACTGTCTTCTCACACAACACTCCTCTCCCTACAGCACTATAAACTATAGTCTGGATTTTGAAGTCCAAGCTGGTTCATGTAAAGCACTGTGGATAATACAGGTGCTTTTGGCTCAGCTGTGCACCTGCTTTCACCCTAGCAATCCCCTTTCTGTATTAGATGTGACTGGAGATACAACTCAAAGCAAAGGGCTATTCTTGAGCAGGTGAGGACAGGTTTGCTTGAGGTTTATTCTATGTAGCCATAAACTGAGAAGGAAGATCTCACTTTAGGCTTCATTCTATTTGTTTTAAAGCCTTGGCTTTCAAAATGGACCTCTGTGATCCAGAAGCTCGCAAGAGGGCACTGATGGAAAACCACGATACCACCACTAGAACCACTTCCACCTCTCAATGTGATATTTAATCCTGCCTTTCTTTACTTCATCTATTGTCCAAAAAACACTGTAAATCATCCTTGATAATTAATGAATTTTAACACCAGGAAAAATTAGACTAGATTGAATGTATCCATGCTCCGCTTTATCAGAGTGACTATCTCGGCCTCATGTTTCTATTTGGGAATAGAAACACGGTTTTGAAAGGCGGGTATTGTTCTGCCACAAATAGTTCCCTTTCAGCTTCCACAAAAGTAAGCTAATGAACTACAGGTTTTTTCCCTTGGAGAGGTCAGCATATATATCAACTCCTGGGAAAACCGATCCCACTTGTTACACTGCAAGGGTAGCTGAAAGGCTCCTAAGGAGCTGGAGGGAGTGGAAGCTGGCGATCAGCCCGCGCGCTTGTCTGCAAAACCCGCAGAAATGGTGAAAGGCACGAACCGTCTCTGGAGGAAGTGAGAGCTCAAAATTTTAAGAGTTGAGTTTGATGGTGCCACGCGTAATTTATCATTCTCATGCTGACTCTGCCCCGTGCACCCTGGGAAGCCAACAGCAAACACTACACATGCAAAGAAAGGTAAATCTCACTGTCTTTAGTAGAACTGTCCAGATATCTAAAAGCAAAAGAAACACCTATGTGTTTACAGGATTAATGGAGACCTGCTTCCAGCCACTCAGGTCTGAGAAAATCTGTTGAGCCCTGTGCCTGCTCCGGACACAAGCATGCACCCAAGCATGTGTGCACATGCATGCCCTGAGTGCCTACACGTTTCTGGGCCTTCCCAACACCTGAGTGGTTTTACAAGTGCACGGCCACAGCAGGATGCCTGCAGCAAGCACAGCCGGGCTGCCCCGCAGTGGGGAAGCACATAGCATGGCGTTGCACCAGCAGCCCTCGCTCCAAGGCAACTATCTCTGCAAACTCCATCAGTTCTTACCACATCTGCCGTGTGGCACAACCAGCAAGTTTTACGAAATGACGACTGTTTCCTTTTCTGACAAGAGGAATCAAGGAGGAATGTTTTATTCAAGGAACGTAATGCAAGCACCTCCTCTCGCTCCTCTTAAAGAAGCTGTGCAGTGGCTGCTGTCATCTTCACGCTACATCCTGACATGCCGCAACATATCTCTGCCAATAGTTCTAATTTTGTTGGAAAAATCAGCTCAAAATAAAGAGTGATGAGCTGTATACTGGTGATGATGCTGTCAGGTGATAGATATTGTACGTTTACATCAGCTGTCAAAATCTTTCAATGCTAAAAATAGGAATCAGAAGTGTTAGAGCTACTGCATCAAAAGTTTTAAACACATAGGATACTCACAGTTTCAGAAGAGCCCACAGCCAGGTCTGAAAAGTAACATGTGAACCACAGCAAAGTCTCTGATCACTACTTAATTTCATCAGAAAAAAAAAAAAAAAAAAGGAAAAGAAACATTTCCGATTAAATTTCACATCTCTCTCCGAGGCAGACAAGATGCTACACATAACATGAAAAAATATAAGAGCAGGCAGAAACAAAAAGGAGGAAGAAAGTAGAGAAGCTTAGAGGAGATGAAGACAGAAAAATCTGCATTTGATTGTCATCTTGGTCACGGCTCCATTGCACGGACAGCTGAGCTCTTGTCCCTGCAGCCGTCCAAAGCCCAAGGTCTTGAGCCTCCTTCCTTGGGGTCACCTCAAGCAGGGCTCTGCTTCTCCAGGGCCACAGAGTCCCTTTCTGGAGGCACAGACTGGAAATCAGCCCGTCTGTCTTTGAGGCCACGGCGCAGCAAAAACCGAACGTGCTGCTGGGAGGCTGACATCTCCACACCAGGGCCAGCCCTTCCCAAGCAGCAATCCCCTATGGACACAGGCCTTCCTCGTGGGCCCTGGGGTGTGTGGCAAGTGTCGGGGCTCACTGTCACCAAGTCGGGGCCACTTCGCTTTGCCGCATGCGCGTTCCCAAATGCCACTGTGCTTCCCTGCACTGACCCTCCTGCACGGTGCCCGCCGCACAGAGAGCAACCAGAGTGTCGCCGGGAATTACCAGCTGCACGTTGCCGTGCTGACCCCCACCTGCCCCGCAGGTAGCGGGATTTCTCTGGCACTAACTCTGACTGCTGGAAAACTCTTAGCCCAGCAACACTGTATTTATCAGTAAAATAGCATCAGAGAGAAAAAAAGAGAGAAAAATTACAGACCAAATCCCACTTCCTCGTTTCTGCTTGCTTATTCCATCTGAGTCACTGAGATGGCTAGCAACAGGCAGAGTTGTCCCTATATTAGGCCAATATTTACAGCAGGAATATACTGAGACATCATCAGAAATTACTAATTAAACGTTATTATAACCTTGTGTCGGACTGAAGCGGTGCTAGTCATCTCCAAAGCACTTTAGAAACAATTAGCAAATTCACTGTCCTCACACTCCCGCGAGGCAGGAGTTGTCCCTGTCTTCCATGTGGGCAATGGAGAGCTGGGTCTCGAGGCTGGAGCGCCCGTGAGCGAGCGGGAACTTGGCTGCCGCTGGGCTCCCGCTCCGCTTGGCACTTCCCTGCCCGTGGGGCTCCCGCTCCGCTTGGCGCTTCCCTGCCTGCGGGGCTCCCGCTCCACTTGGCGCTTCCCTACCCACTAGCGTGGGTCAGGAGCTCAGTGCACAGCGGACCACTAGTGAGTAGCTGATCTCGTGACATTTGTCACCAGGGCAGTTCCTTTTATTCTGAGAGTTCAATGCCAATTTATGCTGGCCTGAGACCAAACCTCAGCCACTCTCCTTTCCTCCTTCTCAGCATAGTGCTGAACATATAGATTTGAATGGCTCCTACAGAACTACGCCAAGTCCCAGAACTGCACTAAGACAAGTGTCAGGCAAAGCAAACAGGCCTTCTCCCTCTGGCCACCTGGGCAGTTATAGAAGCTCCTGGACTGACTGCCTGTAATACAGCATAAAATCTCCCCGGCACACAGGGCAGTGCAGCAGCTGTTGTGCCGAACCGCAAAGCCAACAGTTCTGCATCTCGGCTCTCCTTTCCCTCTCTCCCAAGGAGCAACCTTCGCCGAGGAGCACAAGGCTGCAGAAGGACTCACACACTCCCAGGCTGTTCCCCTCACGCTGCCCAATGGAGACTGCAGCCCATGGGGGTTATGGTTGCTGCCCATCTGTCCTACCTGCTGCAGTAGCTGCAGAGATGCCGCTGGGATGGGGAGCTCAACCCAGGCTCCCCAACGCTGCACTCACTCTGCACGGCTGATAAAAGGTGGCTGCAAACACGCGCTCCCGAATCCGTGTATGCTTATATATATATACAAGCATATGGCAGAGGGGAACAGGAACTGGGGCAAAATCGTTCCACCCTCAATGGATCAAAAGGAAATAAACCTCAAACTACTTCCCTTTTTTAGGTCTCCTTTCTGGACTTAGTCAGAAGACAAGCTGAGTATTAACTTAAAGCACTGATGTAAACTTGTGCTAATTCCACTGAAACTATTCTTCCTGTATTTCTTACTACATGCCAGTTTATTTACTAAAATCACCATCTTAGACAACTCTAAATATTTACAGGCGGCAAAACAACCCTTTCCTTTCTCTGCACCACTCCTCTGTCTGGTCCCACCTCTGCAGCAGAGATCTCCCCACTTTCTCCAGTCAGTGCATCCCTGGACATCCAGCTCCCACCTGCTACATTTCTCTGGTGCTAGTGGGCTGCAATGTAGGCTTTCTTCCTCCCTCCTACATGGAGCTCTTCCTTGAAGGAGAAGGTTTTGGCAGCAGGGATGTCACCCTCCCATCACCCCTTTTGTCACCCGCCTCCCTCACCGCGAGGGGGTGAGTGGCACTCACAAACTGAGTCATTTTTAAACAGCTCATCGTCAAGTGGCAGCATCTGGAAGCCGATGGAAGGGAGCACTAGAGCAGTCACGAGGGATAGGAGAACAAACAATCGCGTCGCTTTGTAGACTCAGCTCCTCCAAATCCTCCACTGAAGGACACGGTGACATGGAGGATGCTCTTGAAAGGCTCTACCAAGAATCACAGAATCACAGGATGGTTGAGGTTGGAAGGGACCTCCAGAGATCATCTAGTCCCAGAGCACAGGGCACAGGGCGGCATGCAAGCAGGTTTGGAAGATCTCCAGAGAAGGAGACTCCACAACCTTCCTGGGCAGCCTGTTCCAGAGCTATATCCGGATAGTAGCCTGTGCTGGTTCCCAACCCACAGCAGAAAAAAAATGATGGGATTTTACCAGACACAGCTTGGAGGCCAAGAGCAATGCCTGGCAGAACCATACTAAGAGCAGAGAGTATTTAGAAAGGTCACTGATGCATTTTACTTTGAAAAGCATCAAAATAAAATGGAATTGTTCAGGCACCCTCAATTTAAACAAAACAAAACAAAAAAAAGAAACTGAGAAGCATGACCAGAAAACGCGTTTTCTTGGCTTTTTTCATGGTTAGCAGGCAAGGAAAGAAGATACAAAAAGAGCTGGGCAAAAGCATAAAGTGACTGAAAAGGGCTTCTGCAAATCACACGTTGAAGATTTTTTTTTTTTTTTTTTTGGCTTTCTGTTGATACCAGTAAATTCAAAAGAAAATAGTCTTCAAATCCTGCATTTGCTATGATTTGCAAGAAGGGCACATCCCGTGACAAGCAAAGCAAGCAAAGGAGATGCTGTTTGTGACGATGACACGAGGTCCTGCTCCCGCGAGGTCACCTGGAAACTGGTGGCCTAACTCCCAGACCACACACTCAGGACCCTGCACGCTCAGCTTTGGAAAGCCGGGATCGAGGTCCTGATCTGAGCACGCGGCCTGGAACCCTGCTGCCACTTTCTGCTTGCACAAATATACATTTTTATATGCTCAGAGATGCACAGCTTCCTCTGAGTAATCTTTTTCAGACTAAGATTTCATATATAGATTAACTGCTTAAACAAGCTCAAGGGCAAAGACAGTCTCTTCAAAAAATCTTGTACTCTGAAAATCATAATCGTTTTAGAACCACTGATTAATTTTCCTCTTCTATACTTTTTTAATCTCCTTTGAAAGTACTGCCCGTTCCTTTTATTTTTCTAAATGTATCTTTTCAGTATTTGCCTGTTACTTAAACAATTTGAAGTCGTTAGCACGTTGAAGTCTGATTTGTGATTAAACATAACACTGGGAGTCTAACGGGAATGCTGCCTGCTGTTAAGTGTTCCAATTTTAAGAAATACTGGGAGATATCAGTGTATCAGGACAGGTGCTTCTCTACATAAGTTTGTGTTACCAACCTTCTTTTCCCTCCTGTTCTGTTCCCCCTCCCATAAAAATGTTATTAATATCCAGTGGATATTAATGGAATGAATAGTGGGGGGTATGTGTTAAACTGGCAATAAATAGGGCAATGGCAGGAAGAGCACAGAAATACACTGCAGAGCAATTAAATAACTGGATTTAATCAAGTGTACTACTTGCACTATAACAGTCATCAGGTGCTTTAGGCTTAAGTGCGTCAGGAATGCTGTTCTTGAGGAAATAACCTGTGCAACTTGGGCCAACTTCCCCACTGCAGTTGCGCCCAGCGGTCAGGGAGCTCTGCAAACTTCTCTTGATGACACTCCACGTTTCAGGGCTTAAAGAAACGCAGCTGGGCTGCAGGGAGGCCAGGCGGGCCCAAAGTCGGAGTAATTGCCTGGCTTCTCCCTGCTTTCAGTGACCTGCGATGGGTCCTACAGCAAACCTCGCAGCCTGGCGAAGGGGCACCCTCTACACCTGCCGTGGATGAAGGTCTTGGAAATACTCTGCTGAAGCTGAATAAAAGACATGCAAAACCTAAGGGCTGCTGCAATCTTCCAAGAAGGATCCAAGCGGGACCTCTCCAAGGAACTGCCTCCTCTTCCTTGCTCTCATCAGTCTCGGCTGCACCTCTGGCTGGTCCTGAGAGTGGCATCTTCTGGGACATCTTTTTGTACAACACATGTGAAGTAGCCCTAAAATCCACAGCAGAAGGCACAAATCCATAGCTGCTGAAAAAGAACTGATCAGTGATGTGACGGTGGCCATGAGCCACCAAGGTGCCTCTGTGGCCAGGAAGGGCAATGGCAGCCGGGGATGCATTAGGAAGAGAGTCGCCAGCAGGAGCAGGGAGGGGATCCTCCAGCTCTGCTCTGCTCTGCCCTGGTGAAGCCACATATGGAGCATGATAAGCTGCACTCTGCAGTAAAACAGAGATGTGGAACTACTGAAGCAGGACCAGTGAATGGCTGCTAAGATGATGAATGGACTGGAGCACCCCTCCTATGAGAAAAAGCTGAGACAGTTGGCACTTTCCAGTCTGGAGAAGATGGAGATGGGAATCTTAAAAATGCATATAAATAAATATCCAAAGTGAGGTTGTAAAGAGCTAGATTGGGCTAGACTCTTTTCTCTGATAGCGAGCAAAAGGAGAAACAATGGGAACAACCTGAAACACAGGAATTTTTGTCAGAACATAAGAAAAAGCTTCTGTACTGTGAGGTTGACAGAGCACTGGAACAGGTTGCCCAGAGAGGCTCTGGAGTTTCCTTCTTTCCTTCTCTGGAGATCTTCCAAAGCAACCTGGAGAGGGTCCTGTGCAACCTGCTTCAGGGGACCCTGGAGCAGAGGGCTTGGACTAGATGATCTCCAGAGGTCCCTTCTGACCTCAGCCCTTTTGTGATTGTGTGATTTCGCAAAATAGGTCATTAAACTTCATCCCTTTCTTCAGCCAGGCTTCAACAGAGTCTGAAAGACTTGGCAAGTGACTGGTTTCCTGGTACTGGGATAAACCATCCCAATGAAATGGCAGAGAATGGGATCAGACAGCGGTAGGAAGCCCCAGGCTGCGAGAGGACTTCTCACCTCTGTTAAAGCCCTTGAGGGACATCCTTGATGAGTGAGCTGAGGAAAAGATGGCTCTGCACAGCCAGGGCGAGCGAGGGCAGGGAATCCTGCTGGAGTTGTGCTCCCTGGGCTGCCAGTGACGTTCACTCCTGGCTGCCTCCCGTTAGGCGAGGCACAGCAAAGCCTTTCCAGCAGCCTTGGGAAACAGCCCATCCTAGCTCAGCAAAAGCCTTAGACACAGCATTGACTTCAAACGAAGGGCTGCGCGAGCGCGTCCCGTCCCTGCAGTCCCAGCCCTGTGGGTACTGTCGCTCACCCCTCCAGGGCTCCCGAGCTCGGCAGCGCAGGCTGGCTCTGCTCGCAGCGCACCAGAAGGCCACGGCGGTCGCTGTCTCGCCAGCTTGTTTTCTGACGCTTCCCCAGCTCGTCTGACTGCCCAGGCAGCTGAGCAGGTGCTAGGAGAGCAAATCCAGTGCAGCACAGAGGTAAAACCTCCTCTTGCAGCTCGTGGACAATTCCCAACTCCCCTCGAGTTGCCACGTGAAGTGGCCTCCATTTTGACTGGGTCGGTTCCTGGCTACCTTAGCTATTTTTACCACAAACCAAACCGGCATAAGGCCTCCCTACCACTCTTAGGGTAACAACATCCAGCTTATGTACAGGACCAGTGCTATGATCTGATTCCAGACCCCGGCAGCGTGCCCGCAGACCTGCTCTCCCAAAGCCACAGCACATGCAGGCATGGAGGCGTCACACACAGGATCCCCCCCGCCCACGCTAAAGAGGGATTCGCTTTGGAGTTGGCTGCAGAAGGCACAAAAGCTTCCACGGCATCAGTGCCTTCCAGTTAGGCAATATTTGATATGAAGGAACGGGAGAGAAAAGAGCATGAAAAGGAAACCTTTCACATTTGCTCTTTTATATTGGATTCCTAGATGCACTGACAGCCCATGTCCTCAATAAATGTGTACGCACCTCCCTATAACATAAATGTCAGCCTCACTGTAGATGGGAGCCCAGGGATTACCGCACCGGCAGAATTAACATATTCAATATAACAAACATAACATTTCATTATCCGTCCTACACTACATGTGCTTCCACTCCACGGAAATGGGAAATATCACCCCAGTTCACAACTGCTTTGTTTTAACTGGCTGACTGTCCTCTCAGGTATTCACACGCTGGGCATTCACAGGCTGTTGCTGCACCAGCCTTCTGCTTTCACTCTACTTTCTCTACAATACTCACAAAAAAGACACTACATTTCTGTCTTTATAAATGTGCCACACCACAAAACCACTGTGTTTAAAAAAACTTACTCTATAACAAACAAAATAGGTCACATTTGGTAGGCTGAAAATATATCATGAGGGACCTATTCTGATGCCTGAAGTAAGCGTAGAAGGCAGCGGGCAGGTAAGAAAACCTCAGGCATAGCAGCGACCTTCCAACTCATCTCCACACGTGCTCGTGTTGTTGGTCAATAAGCGGGCGTTTCTGAACAGAATCTGTTCCCTTCTGTGGTTTAAACTTAGTGTATTTTGCCTTCCCACTTGTAGGCTGGCTGCAGACGCAAAGATTTGCATAAACCACAGATTTTGTCTGTCTCTTTGAAAGGTCAAAAATTAGAAGCAGTACAAACAAACACACATGACAAACAGGCCAGCTGGCAGCAATTTGGAGTGACCGCACAGAGGAAGAGTGGAGAAGAATAAGGGCAGCAGAGGAGCTTTTAAAAGTCTGCATCATACATATATTGCAAATTACAGGATGCCTCAGGGGAATTTTCTTTCCCTCAAATCAGCTTTGCATCTTTGCAAAGATTAGTGACCAACTACCCGGATTTAGTGCTGTCATGTTTCTGTAAACATTTCTGAATATACTCTCTTTGATAAAAGATGCAGCTGCTGACATGATTTTTCATATAAACATTTCACTACACATTACTTACTGTGGAGAAGTCTTAACAGTTTTATTTGTAAGAGACCACTCATCCTCTTCAGCACTATTCAGCATTGCCCTAGGAAAATGAGGGGACAAATACACAGCTCAGAGGAAGGCAGGTTGAAGAAACAACAGTGCGAGTAAGATACTTCCCAAAAAGCGATGGTTGTTGCTCAAGGACATGATGAGAGTAAGTCAGATGGCAGGGAAACACATTTGTTGTCCCATATAGCTTCTGCAACCAGAGCAAAACTACCAGATAAACTTAAAAGGCTAAGCCAGATGCCCAGCTGGTGTTAATCTGCACAACCCTCATTACCTGCAAAGTCTTCTGCCAAATTGTAGCAGCTACGGAGCTGACCAGACTTTTTACAAACATCACAGCAACCTATTAGCATCAGAGGGAAGCAACTGAATTCACAGCGCTTCTCAGGATTCCTTGCTGTTTGTGTCCTGCCAGAGGCACAAAACCCATTAAGGGGGGTTCACTCTTCTTTATGGTCAAGGGGACTCCATGTGCTTATGAGCACCCTATCTGGGGTTGCAGGTATTTGTGGGGAATGTGTATCCAGTTAAGAGCCGATCTTTCCTCTGGATTTGGATTTAATTAATTGTACCATTTCTGTTATCTTGAGTTTTATACAAACCTTGGCTCTACACTATATGTTGTCAGCAAAACTGAATTTGAGGGCCACATTCAGTTTAGAGTGGCTCTCACTGACCACTAAAGGGAAGTACTGAATTAAGAAAGCTTTAGAGTGTAATATAAGGTCACTTGTTCTCTGTGAAAATTATCACCACGTGCTGCGTGGAAATTTGAAATGTGAGTTGACTGACGACTACCTGAGCAGTCAAACTGAGACTTTCTGTGCTCGTGCTTTCTGGCCAGCTGCCTTCACTCCATCTCAAAACACTGTTTCGAACAAATGTTTGCTGATGATTCTCTATTTTAATGTGAGGGAAACAAAAATAAGAAAGTCTGCCATTACAATTCAACCAAAAGCAACACAGCGAATGCCTCCAAAGTAGTCTCAAAGTCTAAATATTACAGATTACGTAATATCATCAGACCTCTGTCAAATACTAAAGCAGGTTCTAACATGCTTCTCTCCAAACGCACAAAGCAATTTCCATCTGAGTGCTGGAACTTGCACCAGGATGTAATATTCTCTTAAATATATCCCATTCTACCAAGAAAATCCGGGCCCACTGCTACAGGAACACACTTAATCTCCATAAGCAGATGTCAGCCTCCAAAGCTGAGAAAATGACTTTGTTCTGTAGGACCTGGGAATTTAAAGTGCAAGAAGCTGGAAAGTCCTCATGAATTTAGTAACCTAAACCCAGAAAGGAAGCACCTGCGTTCTGGATGAGCCACGCAATTAAAATCCTGCTGCCGTTGCATGTGTTGGTAATTCAATGTGCATCGCCTTTTGCTAATTAACAGTATATTACCTACAGTCCAACAGCTTTGCAGCTGCAAAGGGAGCCAAAGGACCTGCTGAGACCAAGAGCTTCCAAGCCTGGAGCACTGATCTATCAGAATGAGAGAATCCTTAAAGGAAACTTAAAAATATGAGTTGTTCCAAAACAGACTTAGTTCTAGAGGCAGGGCTCCCTCCCTTCCCTTTGCCACCTCTCCTGCAGGGAGCTTCTTTCCAGTGTGCCCACCAGGAAGAAAACGTCGTAGCTGCCCCAACTCACAAACAGAAGCCCTGGCAGCGGCAGATCTTTGCTTAGGAGCAGCCCCCTGCCCTGTGCTCTGCGACACCTCCCTGTGCCAGGGCAGCCTGGTTAGCGCCGCGCGGCTGCTGGCCCAAAGGCGACACCAGAGCGGCGCCGCGGGGCTGCCACGCGGCCCCCTCCTGCCAGCAGCCAGCCATGAGAAACATCCCACGGCACCTCGGGTGAGCAGAGCCTTGCCAGGACTTTCGAGTGGGAAAAGCCTCCTCCTCTGCCTTCCTTCAGAAAGGAGGCTTCCGTCACTGGCACCAGTAGGCCGCCCGCTTGAAGCAGGTGGGCTCCCAATGTCCCCATCCCATCAGCAGGGAGCCCAGGGCCTGGGATACATCCAACGGCCTCTACCTGCAGCAAGAATCACAGAATATTCAAGGTTGGAAGGGACCTCTAGAGATCATCCAGTCCAATCTTCCCTCTCAAGCAGGCACACCTAGAGCATGTGGCACATGGGGGCATCCAGACGGGTTCTGAAGACCTCCAGAGAAGGAGACTCCACAGCTTCCCTGGGCAGCGTGTTCCACTGCTTTGCCACAAGGAGAATTCCAGTCCCAAAGGGTGTGCTTTGTCGGAGAGGCATTTTTATCATCAACCACTTCTCATTCCCGACGTGCGAGAGCAGTTTCAAACAGCAGGCGCGAGGCCCTGACCCGCACTCACTCCTCTGAAAAAGACACTTCTGCTGACCCTGGGGCCAGCAAGAAGCCACATGGCGTTGACACAAAGCGCCACCCATCTCATTTATGTTCTGTGGGTCATTACTTTCTCTTAGCAAAAAGTAAATCCCCAGCTAAAAATAGGATCCCGCTACACATCTCCTGGAGCAGGGAGGACTGGCAGGAGCACGAGTCTGTAGGAGAGAGGTGGCGTTTCTGAGGAGTTTAGGGGGACTGTCTGCAGATTAGTTACCTTTGCAGAAATTATACATGTATTACACACACACATAAAGGATATTGATTGGGAAGTCTAAAATTTTTCAGTTTTAATCCTAATTACAGATGGAACTGTCACTCTGCTATTATTAAAATCTATATTAATTAACACCAAAACATTTTAGATAATAGCATTAGATAATCCTAATAGCAGCCAGATCTGCCATTCCGCTGTTATTAAAAGCCTGCGTTTGTATTTAAGGTTTTCCATTGTGAAGACCTCTTTCCAGCTGTCTGGTGGACTTTGAGAGCGTAAAGGCAACTGAAATGAGGGGAGCTCCCACCAGCAATGACCTACAGGGCAGCAGTGGCGCGAGCAGGAGCACATGCGGGGTGGGTGTCCCCAGCGGCCCCACAACTGGGACCCTGCCCGTCCTGCTGCCCTCTGCCTGCACCCACACAGGGACGCGGCTGCTCATGGAGTCCTGCCACAAACACCCACAGGCCCCGCTCCCCACCTCTACCAGCCACCTCCAGGGCAGCCCTGGGGCCAAGCACAACAGACTGCTTCGTGCTGCCTTTGGAAGGGCTACAGGAAGCCCAAGGAAGAGGCTCAGCTGGCTTTAATCCAGCCTCTGTCCATGCAAGACTAAAGCAGCAATTCAGGAGAACTTAAACTGCCGCTTAGACGCACTCGCTGCTCATGCTGACAGCAAACACCAGCGCGTCCTCGCAGAGCACACACACCAAAACCCTCCTCCTCACCCCAGCAAAGTCCTGCAGCACCACAGAGGACTGCCCCAAAGTGGCTCCATCCGACATGGCTACCCCCTTCCTCTCATGTTTAAAAGCAGCAGAGCCCCAGTGACAGGAGCCTGGACCGTGTGTCAAACCAACCCATAACAGCTTTCCCTCAGAGTGGGGACTCCCAAGCCAGTCAAGTCCCGGGAGCGCCAGGCTTCCCAGACTGCTGAGGAGCACCAAGAGAAGTTGGCCTCACGGGTAAGCCCTGGAGCCAGGGCTCGTAGGCGGCAGGAACAAACGCATGCCACATGAGAGAACACAGGCACAAAAAAGCTCCCGCTTCCTGGGCACTCCACAGATATAATAGACAAAAATATAACAGACGAAAAAAACTTTTAAGAAAGTAGTAGCAACAACAAATGCATGCTTGTCCATATAAATTAACCAGAATTCTGCCAAAAAATCCATAGACAAAAGCTTCCTTACCTGCATATTTTGTACACAGAAATCTTCAATATCTTGCTATATTAAGGTCAGAGTGTTCTTTCGCTTTCTCCATCCAGAATTCTCCTCCATTCACGCTCTAGCCTTCTCAGAGCTCTATTTGTATTTTTCTGCAAAAGCTTTTCCCTTTCCCTTTCTTTTGCTATTCTAGAAGTCAATAGCGAAAGCCAAGAAACCCCCACAACTACTGTAAATCTCCAGTCTCTATTATAATTTAAGAATGGCAGTGACAGTACAATATCATCATACTGTACTTATCCTTAAAAACATGTATCTCCAATTCGACAATCCTATTACATATGCTCCTAGCATTTGTACAGGAAAGATTTAGCTCTTGGCTCTCTGTTGCTTTATCTCTGTGTTTGCCAGTGCAGAAATTATCTCAGGCTACAGACAGGTCACATCCAAATGCTTCTCCTATCTTGCAGCAGATCTAGAAAGAAAAGCAGCCGTCACGTAGCTCACACCACACCAACAGTCAAGCTTCCTTGCTCAGCTTTTCATATCCACCCTCGGAAAGGCACTGGGAAGAGCCGGTTACGCTCTTTCCCTGGCGCTCTGTCACTGAGCCACTTCAGTTATTCAACTTGCACAATCAAGGGGGCCGCTCGGCTCCCTCCTGAAGAAAACAGAGCGGAAGGAACCCGTGTCACGTTGTGAGGACGACCAGGGTCACTGCTGATGTGAGGGCAGCAAGAACCCAGCAAACCAAGAGCCCATCCAGAAGAGCACAGGGTGCAGAGCCCACAAGCCCCCACGCCTCCAAGAGCAGGGACATGCAGCCACTCAGCTCTACTCTCTTCTACTTTTTACTCTTATCAGTCAAACTGTACTTACCTTAGGAGTATTTCCAGCTGCCCATGACCTTTTATGAGACAAGGGTCCTACTCATGCAAATTCACTGCTCTTGTCAGCAACCTGAAACACCACACAGCTCACTCCACCTCTCAGCAAGGCATCCACTTCCTTCACAAAAGGACTGGAGCTAAAACACTCATTTCATTTATTCCAAGTGCACAGTTCCAACCCGCCTATTTCCCATGATATATATTTGCATTTCTTGGATCATCTGCTCCATCTAATAACAAAAACCTGTTTTAATGCTGTTTTGCCACTCACCTGCTAGAGACGTCTCCTCCCTGTTTTATTGCTGAACCCCACTCTGCGCTATTGCCCAAGATCTGCCTCTTAGCTCATGCCATTTTTCCCCTCATATCACACCTCCAACACATTCTTGACAACTCATACTGTAGTCACTATTAGCAAGTCTAAACCCTGGTATATGACATTTGCTGGCGAGACAGCTCTATCTCCATGAGAATATCAGCCTGGCTTTCTCAATATGCAGCTCTCAGCAGTTCAAATGCTGCAACCATGGGATAACCAGCTCTCTCTAGAAAGGCTCCCCAGCCCAATCTTTACTCATTATTTACATCTATTAAGGTACTAATTACAGTTCCAGGTGCTTTTTACTTGCAAGGCAAAAGCTCTATTCAGGCCCCACTAATTGAAACATAGAGAAGAAAGGAAAGACAGTGAGAGGGATTCACAAGGTGTTTGTATTTATAACACCACCAACTAGTAGTCATAATAATATTAAAACAGGAAGAGACAAGAGATGTTACTCAGGATGCACTGTCACTATTAGCTCTGTCACTGTTAGCATGAGGGGTGCACCCGCATGGCAGTCAAATCAGGGAGCAGATCTGCCCCCAAACACACCCGTGGACACCATGTAATTCTGGAGCCGGGTCAGGCTGCTAATCCACCTGACCAGACAGCCCTGGGAGAGCTGGTGCTGGCACAAGCAACGTGGCAGGAACATGTGGCCCAGGAAAGGGGAGGTGGAACAAGAGCACCCCCTTCAACAGCAACTCAGGCTTGACGCACAAGAGATCATCCAGGCTCTCAAAAAGGTCATTTTATTTCTATGTGAAAAGCAGGTTCAGAAAAATGGGGGGCACCCCAGGGAATATGCTGCAGTCAGCCCAAGCCACAGTCCCACAAGAGCACGAATGCAGCTTCTGTTTTGCTTGTGCGTTTTGTTCTGTTTTTCTCTACCAAGCCTCTAGCAGGGATCACTGCTTCAGCTTCAGCATCCATGGGAAACATTGGATCGTGTCCTGTGAGCACAGCACCCCACTGCACAAGCAGCCACTTCAACTACCGGAGCCCTTGTCTCAGGAAGGAGAGTACCCTATTTGAAAAAACAAAAGCCCACAATGTGCCTGGGGATAATCGCAGCCTATGTTGCTGTGCAGCATTTTCCACCCGCCCTCAGCCCTCCTTTCCTGCTGGGTTCATTCCTGTGGCTCCGCAGGGCCAGCAGGCTGCCTGCAAGGTATGCCCTGCACGGCCCCCAACCCCATGACCCCACTGCTTCCGCTGCTCATTCCTCACCCTCCTCCTCTCCCTTCTCCCGGCCCTTCTCCACCAGCCCACAGACAGGCTCTTTGTCCTGCAGTGCGACTGCCCCACTCGGCCCGCAGGCCCCACCGTGCTCCTCGCTGCCCCTTGGGGCAGGTCCCAAGGGGAACCCGCGGCTTCCCACGGTCCCGCCGGCGTCCTCCCTATCTTGCCCAGGGCTCCCCCTGTGCCCGGCAGCTCCCCAGGGAGGCTGGCCAGGGTTTCGGAGCTCCCTGGAAAGGCACCGAGGGCGGGCGGCACCTCCAGGTGAGGCCACCCCTGCAGCTGCCGCCTCCCTTCTCCATGTGCCCCCATCCCTCCTCAGACACTAGCCTTTTCCTCCTGGTTGCTCCGACTTAGGAACTACACTGCGGTGTTCCTGTGCTGTGCTTAGGAAGACCTAAGCCTCAGGAGAAGCGAGGCTTGAGTTGAGGCAGAGATTAGCCCTGAACACAGGCACTGACACCTCGGACACCTCTCACGAGCCAGGGATTTTTCCCGTGCGGCCTGGACCACCCTTCCCACACACAGGGCAGCACCAGCCCCACACCACGAGGTACATGCCTTTTCCCGCCATCGCTCCCCCTTCCCAACCCGCTGCCTCTGTGCTGCGTTGGCCCTACTGCCTCATCTCAGTCTCCCGGTGAGGCTGGCGGCGACCCTGCTCCTCGGGGCTGCCACACGGCACCAGCGCCAGGCAAGGGGCCATAATCCCTCTCACCAGATTCCCGCCTTGCTGCCACATTTAGATTCCAGCGCTGTGGCTCATGCGCAGGGCAGGCACGGAGCATCCGACGTGACTAAAGCCACAGCGCTCTTGCAGCACTCGGGAACGGGCTGCTCTGCGGATCACCCAGGCACCCCCAGCCACATGAGGCCTCCGCAAGACGCGCGGCGCCCAGACCCCCCTGCAGCCCCAGCGTGAGGGTCGGAGCCCTGGGAGGAAGCACCAGCACCATGTTCTGCCTTACGCACCAGGCCAGGCCCCGTCAAGGCCTTCCCCCACAGTCCTGCAAGAGATTCTCCAGCACAACGGCCAGCCCTCGTAGCGATGCCTCCTGGCTAAACACGCTCACCTGTGCTCGCAGCAACGTGAACTGGTTTCTGCAGGTACCGTCTGCAGATGCCCTCGCCCAGCAGGTCATGGGCTCCCAAGGGCGCCTGGACCAAGGGTCAGGAGTCACAGCAGTAGCTGATCAAAGCTACTTTTCTGGTCTTAAATTCCTGCAAATCTACGTGTGAAGGGCTCACATGCAGCAGGCTCCTCACTGCTTGGGCTTTTGGCTTTCGCTTCCAATCAGCCTCTGTGCCGCTGCTCGCTTTCTTTCAGTACTGCTCCTTTTGTCTCCTGGCCCTGTCCTTGGCTCTGAGCCTTTCATTTCACTGTTTGCAACATTGCCAAAATTCTTTTGTCTGTGCCCTTGTCCAGCCTTTCCCTTCCTTCAAACTTAATACTTGTCATGTAACATTTCTCTAAAGCCCCTTTTTCCCACTCCATGCAACTGCTTTCTTTATGGTGGGCCACAAGATCTGGAAGTGTTTACACAGAACTGAGCACAGTGCTTCTGGTCCAAGGCTACAAATAAATCCTTCCATAACACGTGCCACAATATTAACCAAAATGTGATACACATGCCAGATTACTCCTTATACACACACACATTTATATAAAAATGCTTGTAAATGCTTTTTTGAGGGAGAGTTTGGACCAAATGAGCTCCAGAGAGCCCCTTCCAACCTAAATTAATCTGTGATGCTACCATCTTTTTGGAAGCAGAATGAACAGTAGAACTGGAAACTGTTGTGCAGCTGGTGGCACAGGAGAAGCCTTCTTCCCTGCCCTGCTGCAGCTCCACTGCAGCCTTTGGCGTGGCCTTTCACTTCTCAAAACCAAAAAAGAGATCCTCCATCAAAGGTCTTCTTTTGCAAGACACCAAGGAATCAACCAGTGAAAACTATCATGTAAAAAGGCATCACATGAGACAAAAGTAGATAATTGTAACTGCTTAAAACAAGGGAACATCGCTATTCTATCACCTACCAATATTAGATTACCTGAAACCTAACAAATATCAGCCAACAGCAAAGGTGCTCTTAGCGTTCAGAATCTTTTTCCATGTTTTTCCTGACACTGGGATCTCCTTCAATGGGGGGCAGGGGGAAGAGGATAAATACTGCAGGCATTTATGACAGCTCTCCTTTCTCTCTTCTCAGGAAATCTGGAGACTGGAGGCAGGTGGCCAAGGTTGGGACCGGGCTCCTTCACCCCCTGACCAGAGCCAGGCTCTCAGAGCAGCGCCACCAGCTGTGGCCACCAACATACCGCCGGTGCCGACCACAGGGTTGTCTCCTTGCCCTCGGGAGGACAGAACTGTCCTTGCTGATCATGTGTGATACCCTAACTCCACAATCCCCTTTTCTCCCCAGACATGTGGTTAAGGACAGAAAGCTTGGATGTTTGCTCCCCTGTAGAAAGCAAAATTTACCCCGCACAGAAACACAGGCTCTGTCGTATTTCAGTCCTGAAGGTGCCTGTACCTCTTGCCAGCCTTCTCCATCGGGGTGGTTGGGCTCTAAGGGCCCCCTACTCAGCACCAGCAGGAGAGATGAGTTTGATGGTGCAGCTGCCATGGGGATTTTGAAATGTCACTCCCACATCGAGCAGATGCAATTTGCTCGTTCCTCATTTTAGAAAAATGTACTGAAGTTCCTTTTGTAATAGACGCAAAATGTTTCACATTATCCTTTTCATCCTTATCCTTATTTATCCTTTTTAAAGACATTTTTCAAGGGACAAGCCATGTCCTTAAATAAAGACCATGTAGTACTGTGCTGAACTAAAAACATCCAAATCCAAGTTGAAAGAAAGAGCTGATTTCAAGAAGATGGATCTTCCACTTGGCATTTTTTGCTCTGATTTTACCAAAACTAACATCTGTGAATAACTCCAGAAGGATGATCACGTTAAACATATAAAGGGGTCTTAGCTTGAAGTTAAATTGTAATGTATGTAATCAATGTCTTACACATTTGATTAAACACAACTGTATTGAAAATATAAAAGACCATCGAGAGGGTAAATTCCCATGGGAGAGAAATGGCAGGACTTCTAATCAGTTTTGGTACTTTATTTTACCAATGAGCTCACCTAATTCAGTGCCAAGACTAAATCTATTAGATAAGTTCAATCTTTTAAATAACCTTTTTTTTTTTTCCAAATGAAGTAAAAATTGTCCCATGAAGCCTTGAACACCACCAACCCATATTGTACTTTTCACATCCTCAGCATCAGTTCAAACTTGTTCCTCCTCACTATCCAAAAGCACCTGGAAGAAGAAAGTCCTTCAGAATGCTTCCAAAGGTCACCAGGGCAATCTGGAATGCAGCATATATGGAAAAGGGACACATAAACGAAATTCTTCCCCAAATTACCAATTTGCTTGGGAACAAGGTGTGATGCTCATCCTGTGGCAACTCCATCTACTCACCCTGCACTGGCCACACTATGATATAGCTATCATGGACATTTTCTAAGTGCCCAGATCTACATACCAACAGGCCCATGCTTAATTTCATAATCTAAACACGTTGTATTTTCTTTCCTAAGATCAGAGCAGCGCTATTTACCCTTTATCACATCATGCATAGGCTAAAAATGAGCTCAACTGGTTTTGGTGGTAAACTAAAACTAAGCCAGTGATCACTATCGCCAGCATTTATTTCAGCTTGTTCTTAAAATTAATTACAATTCCCTAAACTCTTGTTCTGTTTTCCCAGGGGCAGATCTTCTTTGAGAAAACTGCCTAATTGGCTCTATGCAGACAATATCTGTGTATATATCAGACCATGAAATGGTTACCAGCATTCGGCTGGAGCAAGGAAAGAAGCGTTCCCTGCACCACATTCTGCGCTGCTGTTATCTTCCATTACACAAACACTTGGCAGGCTTCCATCATAAAATTTATGAACTAAAATTAGCTCTCACAATTGCAATCAATTGTACCCATCAAGCATAAGCAACTCAAAGAAAGCGAAAGGGAAGTGAGCGTGGAGACCAGCAACGCTGCAGTGGCTGCTCGTTTAGGTACTGCTCTGTGTGAAGGTCTCTCTCTCTCTCTCTCTCTCTCTCTCTCGGCACCGCTGGGAAGGCTGCAGCCCATGCACTGCAGGCCAAGCACCTGCCCACCCAGCAGCTTCCTGTGGGGACGCCTCGGGGCAGCCCCGCTGCCATTCCCGTTCGAAAGTGCAACCTGCTCATCGCAGAAGAGAGGCACAAGAGTCCCCCACAAGTGCCAGGGAGGGAAAGCCTCGGTTCCGCTTCCTCTGGCCCACAGCTCCATGTGGCACGCGGGGCGCTGCTCCGCACGTGCTGCCTGCTGCATGCCAAGCAGCGACAGGGCCCTCTCCTGGCGGGGCAGGCCCCACCAGCAGCAGCTCACATCACACTGTGCTACAGGTGCCCATTTTGGTGCAAAGACATCCAGCAGGAAGCGCTGCGTTTCCACCTTGCATTTCAGCCCCTGCATTTCTCCAAACTCAACATAAACCACGTTTGGCTCCTGCGAGGTGCCCCGGCCCAGCAGGGCAGCGCAGCCCCCCAGGCTGTCCTCAGGCCTCATCCCCCCCAACGCACAGAGAGGGTTAACACACAAGTCTCCCAAGGGAGCTGCGTTAGGAGTCAAACGCACAGCCTTGGTAACGCTCCTCAGCAAGATGTGCGCGGCACCGGGCACCGCTGATAGACACGCTGCTTCCCACCTTCGCCTATGCAGCTGGTGTGTGTTGTGCTGTGGAGCACGGTGCCAGAGCTGGAATCCAAGTTACCAGCAGCTCTGTACAGGATCTTTTCCCCAGAAACAACTCCTTATAAAATCACTAATAGATGGTGTATTGTTTGGAATGAAAAGCAGGTAATGTATACAAACTTCTGGAAATGGAACACATATGGCAAGAATATGCTCAAGATACACAATACAGAGTACAGATAATGGAGAAAAACCTTCCTTATATATTTCAGTGTCAATATTACGTCTGAGTGCCTCTTCTCTCTCACATCCATAAAAGCAAATCGATGCCTGGTGTCCCACTTTAATCTCAGCCATCTTCCATTTTCTGTACTAACAATTTGTGTAACTTCTGGCTCTCAAGACTTACATCTTACATGTCACCACATATTTAAAGAGAATTACATACCACTGTTTTTGTTCATTTCTGCATCCTTTACAGGTCACAGCTGTATTATACTGGGAGAAGGATACATAAATAAGCACAGGCTTTTTAAGAAACATTTTAGTTTGGCAAAGAGAGGAGTAAGAAAAGCTTGCATGGTGCAGCTTGATCAAATCAGAAGGAAAATCCCCCAAGTACCCCACATTTGTTTCTCTTTCTCAAATAATAACAAATACTGCTCTGACCCAGACCTTTAAGAGCGTTTAGGAGCAAACAGGGCATACATGCACCATCATTTTGTATAATCTAAAACTTACTTACAGTGGTCGATGTCAAACAAATCAAGCTGCTTTGGGCACAGTAGAAAGCTCACCACCAGCAGCTGGGAGCCCGTCAGCACCTTCACTTGCCTTTAGTTGAAGCCACCACGAGATTCGTGTCCACTCTATATCAGCTAAAGCCAGGGCAGCCTCTCAGCAAAGCAGCCAGAGGGATGGCTGCCTCCTTGGCAGTGCCCACCCTTAGGACACATGCTGGCACATCAGAAACGCATTTGGTTTGGTGACGGCTCACACGATGCTATGGTGAAGCTTCCTTCTAACTTATCTTGCCTTTATTTATCAATCACCCCTGTTCTTCTCGCCCAGGATGAGGGCCGAGTTCTCTGACCAGCCACGTTACCTCATGAGCAAGACTCCTCCCTTGGCAGCCGAGGGCCAGTCAAGAGAACCAGCCCCTCCAAAAAGAGCTGCTCGCTGGGGACATCACAGGGGGAATCAGTGGGGCAAACACAGCTCATTACTGCAGACTGAGCCGCGGGCTCGGTGGCACTATCACTTCTTTCCTCTTCTTCGAATTGCAGGTCGCAAGGGGTCTGCTGTCAAACTCAGATCAATTTGGCCTTTTTGTCTGCAAGCAGATGGAGCAGCACCTGCGGGCTGAAGTTCTTGGGCCACGCTACCCCTACCTGCAAACCATCAGTCATCAGAGGAGGGTGACTGTTACAAAACAGACTGGAAAACAAGAATTGCAAGAGCATTTGGATATGAAAAGCCTTTCAGGTTAGAGAAGAAATTTCCTCTTCAGAGAGGAGGAACTGCCAAAGAGGCAACTGATAGTTTTCACTCACCTGAGGGGTGCGAGGCCACCTTCAGACCCAGGTCTGGAGAAGATAAAACAAGAACCTGAAGCCATCCTGTCCGCCAGGGGCCCCAGGCCCTGCGAGAGCAGTGCAAACCACTCAAACCCCAAGTGACTTCCTCACTTCCTCTCTGGCACTAACCCAGGTTTAAACCCAGGCAGAATGAGAACTTTTCTGATACCTTCGAGCTCTAAAGAAGAATATTTAGGTTTTCAATCCAGCTGCAGCTGTTATGCATACAATACATGAGCGATGCCAAGCAATTTAAAATGCCTTCATTGGAGTTTGTGGTAAGACGAAAAGGAAAAATAGCCCAGGGAAAGGTTTTTAAAAATATATGAACTTTAGTAGACATTTTAAAGTAAAGCAAAAAAGGGATGAAAGAAAGAATGTGGAAAACTGAAGCAGATTATCAGGAAAGGGAAATATAACAAGAAATCAGACAGCAGAGTGCCCTCCAAAAGCAATGAAGAGAAAATCAATACAAGAAGCATCTCAACAACAGAAGATGATCAGCAACTGAACACGTTGCTATAAACTCTCAGGTTGTATTTGAAGGTTTCTCAAATGGGAGAGATAGGGAGGAGAAAATGGCCGCACTCTGAAAGTATCTTAAATATTTCCTGCGTTGACTGGCACAAAACCAAATAGCAGCAGAGACTTTATGTATTCACATTCCCCCACATGGAAAACCCTCCTAATTGGCCATCAGGCTGCTCCAGGTACCGGTACAAAAGGGCCAAGAGCAACCACTTACGTGGATAACTCCAAACACAGCACGGCCCCGCTCGGCACTTCACGTCTTTCGAGATCAGGTGCTCACTGAGCAGATGACTGTTCAGATAACAAGCTATAAACAAAATCATACACATGGATACACAGAAGGAGTATTTCAGCTTCAGAGGCATTTTTCTGCGTCGTGTAAACACTGCAAGAATTTCTCTCGTGTCTCAAACAGCATTACTCTGCACTCAGAGTCAACTCTGTTCATAGTAGGGTTTATTTCTGTCCAGCCATTAGAAATAAAACAACAGCCTTTCACCACGTAGCGAGGCTGCAGACTAACAGCACCCTGAGCTTCAGAGATGTGCTGCAGCAATGGGATAAGCTATTCTGGGACATCTCTGTGCTTGCTAGGGCAAACTCTTCTAATGATTCGTACCATTCGCCAAGCAGAATCTGCCCCACAGAGCAGGGAGGGAAGAAACAAGACTACACACAGCAAACTGATGCAAACATAAGACGAAGAGGAAACCCCACAATCCGCTGAAACACAGATAGGGTTTCCATCAAGATTCAGCTGCACTCTGGCAGGAAACGCACCTGGTTGTTTTGGTCAGCAGGGCCCAGATCCTGGGCTCAGAAGACATTTGAGAGGGTTGTACAAGGCCTTCTGCTGCCACAGGCCAGGGGTAACCACACCTGAGGAGTGCCTCATGGCGGCCACACCGCTGCTGGATGAGCAAGTAAATGCTCATGACGCCGCTACATCAACGCGTCACACATCGACAGTGTGTTCTACACAAAGGGATAAGGAAGGCG
>JAVCKT010027829.1:0-10206 GCA_032273925.1 Rhynchotus rufescens | reverse complement strand
ACAGTTCCCCAAGAAAGTGCTGGGTGCTGTGCTCCGGGCAACGTGCCGGGCATGCTGCTCTGGTGGCTCAGGGAGGCCAGTGTGGTCAGCAAGGCCTACGGATAAGGTTGTGCAGCACTTCTACCAATACTGGTGTACTTGGGGCCCACGTGACCTCTACTGGAGGAAGCCATTTCTAGACACTTTTCTACTGGTTGTATCCTGTTGTATATTTCCTGCAGGATGCAGGGATGCACCAAAGCCCCTTTCTTCCGCCTTCCTCAGCTTACCATGTGTAGCTCCTAGGATCTCTGGGAAGTTCACTACCACCATATTGCTCCCTAAACCAGTGCACTTGTTGTTTTCCAATTCCCAAGCATGATGGGAACTCTCCATGTCTTGTTCCTGCCTTCTTGTGTCTCTTGGCATGTTCCACTTGCTACTCCACATGCAAATCTAAGTTACACAGTGTGGTTTCTCCCTGACAAACACTAATGCAGAAACAGGACAGAACTGGGCAGGGTGTGAGAAGGAAGAGAGCAGTGGAAGTCTACAGGACTACTACGGCATCCCTTCAAACACTTCTGCAGCTCACAGAAGTTAGAGGTGGGAGACCCTGCTTAACACAACTCTTGTGTCTTATTTCTCTGCTTGAACACTAGACATCACCCTGAAGCTGTGCAGCCTAATGAATCGATCTCCATTCAACACTTACATGATTATTTCTTCCTAAATCAGTCATTTTGCACTTGATTTTGACAGGATGAACCGTGTCTCCTGTGAGCAGACATGCTGTATTTTAAGACTAGATTTTCATGCCCTGATTGCCTTTCCCAGTTTGGTACCATTTCAGATCAGCGTGTTCTGCACTCCACTTTTCAGCTCCTTGTTATTACTGTAACACATGTAAATACTATTATTCGTACTTAGAGACCCAGAACATGATCAGATCTCAGTCATGCTAGGATCTGCAAGGAGTGATCCTGCCACAAATCACACAGAGGTGAATTCAAGAAGGCAACTCCATGGTAAGAAGGTAGTGTACCCAATGGTCAAAGGGAAGGGGGACAGTTTGAATTTCTGCAGGACTTCTAGTTCTTGATATTTCTCCAGTAGGAAGTAGATAAAATATGTACCTTTTGCACCTATCCCAACAGAACTGTTGATTTAATGCTCCGTCTCCCTTCCAGAATGTAGTAACCTGCCTGGCTAGCTGGAGGAGGGTGCAGGAGAGTGAAGTCTGGGCAAGTGGTGAGAGCCATCCTGTGAGCAGGTCACAGGAGCTGCCTTGTAAACAGTTCAGACTGATGTGGGAGATGGAGGAGTTGCCCAAGACTAATTTCATGGGTTGCTTGGTCAGGTTGCAGCAAGGAAGAAGCGGGTGTGTGTGCTTTTGGCCACAAGTTAGAGCTGTGGTACCTTGGTCCTCAGCCCTACAAGCCAGATAGGAGCAAGGAGGGAGCAGGGCGTCAGCATCCTATGGAGAGGCACAGCAGGGAATGCTCCAATGGTTTCATTTGCTTTGAGCACACTCTATTTATCAACTACCTTCTTTTAATGAGCCCCCAAATTTGATATGTCCTTCATCTCCTCCTAATTATTTTTTTAAGCTTTATTCCATTAAGAACTGTCTTCTTCTAGGTTGTTACCTTTTCTGTTTGTCTAATTCTTATAGTCTTTCCCTGATTGTGGAAGCATGACCCATTTATCTTGCAGTGTCTTTGGGTTTGAGCTAGGCTTCACAGGCAGGAGACCAGACCCAATTTCATTGCACTCACATTGTGCCAGTGATATTCAAGGTACAGCCAGCCTCGAGGCTCGGTGACCCTACATGGGCAGTGCTGTGCCTTAGCTAGCACTCCCCATCAAGCTTGGGGGAAAACCTGCCCTTTGGCCATATACCCACCTGAGAGTGGACACAACCAAACCTGTGAGTCCTGTGACAAAGCTGCATCTTGGCCTGACTTTAACCACTTCACTACACTCAGGCCAGGTGGGCCCTCCACTGCCCGAGAACATTTATGAATTACCAAGACCAGCGTGTGTGTGTATGCATAAGGCAGGGGAGAGGTTGTCTGTTTTCTTTGAAAACCTAGTTCATTTTTAAAGTGGCTAGACATGTCAGAGTCAGGAGATTTGTGAAGGTTGCAGGAGGAACCGGGCTATTTGAGCAGTCCTGTGCGAGACCCTCGCGGCTACCTTTACATTTGTAGTTGCACAGCAAGAGACAGACACATCTCTCTCTGACTAAGCCTGCCTGAACTGGAGGGCTTTTGCATGTCTGTGAAAGAATGAGCTTAATTTTTCCCCATGACCTGCTTCAAGCAAAGCTGCAGCAACCAAATGGACCATGCTATGTGGAACGCAAAGTCACGCTACTGTGAGTCAAACATCCCCCTCTGGTCCTGCAGAGCTCAGCTAAAGAGCAAAACAAAGGCAAATATATAAGCAACTAAAAGCATTTTTTTTATTGCTTTCTTCATGGCAACAGCCCAGCAGACTCTGACTGAGATCAAAAAATAGTGTATTACCAGGAGGTCCTTGGAGAACCAAAGAGATGGTGAAACTTCCACCACCTCCATCATCAAAGGCTTCAGTAGATTTCTTGACATGATTTTTTTTTCAAGTCAGCCTCAATGAAAGCAACCATTTAAAAGGCAGTAACTCAGGAGCATTAGGTGTAGCTTCTGTTGGCTGCACCCATTAAAACTGCCCTTTAATGTCTTAAGGAACACACACAAAAAGGGGAGATTCAAGGAGGAAAAGAGAAAAACACCACAAAGTCACACCTAGGGAACTGGTATTTTACAGAGACTGGTAGTGGGTTTACACAGCCTTGCTTCAAGGTCACAATTCCATTTCAGATAAGGTTACCAACAGCTTAAAATCTGTAATGGTGTCTGTTTACTGGCCTGCAATGATTTTTTTTTGTAGGCATTTAATTTAATTTAAATGAGATAATTGCTGTATGCTTAGTAAAGAATATGTCCAAATGAAGCTATTAAAATTGTTGATGAGCTGAAAAGTGTGTTAATAAGTAACAGATTTCACTGAAATCTTCTGTACTGATGTATTGGATGAGGATGTATTCACACCTCTTTGCTCTTGAACTCTTGTCCTGCTTGTTGGAGTTGGATCCTAGAGCTTTACAGCAGAAATGTTGGCAAAGGAAGTTTTGTATGTTTACAATACAGCAAAATAAAAGATTTATTTATTTTAGTAGGACATGACTACTATCATATGAAATTCCAAATTTATATGATTAGCAAGTTAGCAGTAGCATCTGAATACCGGCCGCCTTCCATATTGCAATTTATGGAGAATCCATTGTCTGAAAAGATGCAAATTGCCTTGTGCTCAATTCATTTATGTAGAGAGACTCAGAGTTCATGGTACAGAGTGCAATCATAAGGAGTCCTATAGTGCTGAAGTGATTTATTTATTTATTTATTTATTTATTTATTTTTGCAGATCTCATCACTGTGTGAACAATGGAGTTATCAGTGGCATTCAACTTTGGTTTTCATAGGTATTTTTGCTTGCTGTAAAATACTCCCCAAACTCTTGTGCTACAATAACCTTTTGATTTATGTGGGTTTAGTATTAGAAGAATTTACACATGCTATTAATATCAGCCACAATGGAACCAAAAAAAAGTCCCAAAAGATCTATCAAGTCTTTCATTTCTGCAAAGCAGGATGAGGAAAGAAGAGACTAAAAATGGTGTCCTTTGGTTTCTCACATCCTTAGACATTCATGAACAAGGTATGTAAAATTCATCCTTAACTGAAGACATAATCTCTGCAATATCAAAGGTCCCTCCTGATGACTATGAGGGACTTGTAGGTTTCCTTTACTGTTATTAAATATCAGATTTACCAATTTTGGTTCTTGAGAATGTTGCTATAAATTGCTCATGGCAACACTGAAAATAAAACAAATGGCCCATACACTTTGTTGCTGTAGGTGCAATCCTGACCCCTAGACCCATGTATGTACAAAACACCCTTTTTGAATTCTTGGAGGAACTGCTATGAGCAGAAGTCACTGCTATTGAGCAGAAAACATACTGGTAGCAGGCAGGGACAGAGTTCACTGACTGCATGTTGAAAAACACTATAGTGAGTTATTTTTCTTTACTGCCTGGGATGGAACAAGCAGATCAGAATTTAAGCTTGGGGATTCTCAGACGTTTTCCTTGTGAGGTCTGCCTCTGCACAGAGAGAATGTTATAATGCACTTTCTTCTCCTGGGGGAATGGATAATATCCCCTTGGCAGCATGAGTGATCACTTTTATGGAGCAATAATATTAAGCAAGTGTTTGCAGTTGTCTTTCAGGGAGCGTTAGCATCTGGAAGCAAGAGAGGAAGGGTAAGTCTTATGTGCAATTAGGAAGGTAGGAATGTGGCAGCAAGGAGAGGAACATATTTCAAAATTAGAGTTATTTCATAAGAAAAACAGAAAGGTAAGATCATCAGTTGCTATCTATATGCAAATGAAAGGAATACTCTTTGAAATAAGGCTGTAATTACTATTTCTTATTACCTGTGTTACATTAGATGAGAGGAAAAGAGATGGGGATATAAAGAGTTTCACTCTGGGTTGAAAGCCAACCCTTTAAGCAAACCCATTTAGGAAGACTTTACTCTGTGAGTTAGTTATGGTGTGTCCATTTAATATGAGCGATTTGCCTTTTTCTCTAACAAAAGAGGCTGTGAAAAGCTTGGGATAACTTGGATGGAATGCTGTCTCACCCACTCCACATGCTAAAAAATTACGGTGTAAAAAAAACCCCATAAGCATCCATTGAGGGGTTCAGTTTCTCCTGTGGTGGTTTTGTTTTTCCAGATTCCTGTCTGCATGGGTGCATGTCTACATTCTGTATTGTGCATCTAGAAGAGCTAACTTCCCTTCTTTTTTTTTCCCCTCGCCAGATGAATACTGTGACTTCATATCAATCTGGAGGATGATTGACACTTGTGATAGAGGAGCAGACAAAACATGGCAAAATCGTGGTAGTTTGTAACACCAACAGTCATGCTCGTGTTTCCATATCCCTGCTGGGAACGGGACATATTTTGCTATCACACTTCCTACATATGTAGTCCTTAAACATTCAGAAGGGCTAAATGACTAGTGAAATGATCTGAAAGTGTTGTACTATCATGACAGGGAAAAGTGGGACTCAGTTCTCATCCACTGCGACACAACATGCAGCCTGCAGTAGAACTGAGCACAGGAGAACCTTGCCCACAGACTGGTACCTTGCTGGAGTGATCTTTTTGTTTTACTAAATGGTCTACAATTGCAAACAGCATGTCCTTTTCTTCATATTGTAAGGGTAAATTCCTGCAGGGTAAATGTCAGGGTCAGGGTAAATTCCTGCAATATATACCATGCATTTCTGTGGGCTTGTGTGCTAGCTATGCAGCAAGTACCAAGTGATCATGCATAATTCATTACTCTTAATTAAAATGTAGATTTATTGTCAGCCTTCTTGGATAATTAAAACACCATTTGTGGGAATAGGTTTAACGTTTTGTATCTGGAATTCCTTTTGCTAAAATAAACAACAGACACTTCATGCTCTGCTTGAAGTGGTGCAATTGATTACCAAGTGGGACGGAGCTTGAACTTCCAGAGGAGGTCAATTAGTTGGTGTATGTCTAATATTCAACAGAGTGTGAATATGTTTTGCTATTAAATGAGCTGTCTTATTCTCTGCAGTGTCAGGCGCCCACATTTCTGATTTGGCACAGACAGGAAAAATTATTTATAGGTATATTTCTTCACCCTCACCCCCTAAACTCCAGAGTATTTTACCGGCCTCCAGCTGTTCTTCAGGAGCCTTCATAACTGCATTTGATGGATTGCTATGCTTACTGTAAACATTCAGCTTACCAGAAGGTCTTGCAGGTTAGGCTTCATTTTTTATAGACCTTGAAGCTTCATGCAGTTGGCTGTCCATTAAGTAAGTGATTAAGTTCATGAAAAAAAAAAGCACAAACTCATATTCCACAAGAATGAGGTAGTGAGTGAGTGCTCAGCAGGGAAGTTAGTTGTGGCCATTAGCTTTCTCTCCTTCTTCCCCCAATGCAATAAAACATTTAAATTAAAAAAAAAAAGTTGTAGAGAAGGTGGTCACACAGTTGTCCTGGGGTTGTGGATGAAGTGCAAAGAGCATTCATGAAAGACTTTTCTCATGCACTACATGGCTGAATGGAGGGAGAAATTTCCCAACTTCCTCCATACAAATGAATCATAGGGATTCGGAATATTTCACTAGAATTCTTTGGATTACTTTTTCCCTCCAACAAAAATAAGACCTTTCCTCTGCCTGCTTTCTGCCTCTGCATCTTTATCTGCCTCTCTCTGTCTTTCACAGAAAGGCTGAAAGAAGGTCATTTCCATTCCTGGGGAAAGCCGAGTACTAAACAGGAGTCTATCAGACATGGAAGCAAAGTGCTTTCTTTGCCATTCCCTGAAGTCACATTACGCTGATGTTAATGCTACATACAGCTTTCCTGGAAGGTCTGGGATTCATTACCTGCCTTCTGCCATAACCTTATGGCTCTGGAAATATGCAGAGAATTTCAAGCTTAGCTCCCCTCCGGCAAAACTGTGAGGTGAAACTGCAGTGGGCTGAGAAGCAACCAGGTTGCATGCACAAACCCCAGCGCCCTGCACCCCATCCCGTGGGCAGCCCTTGGCCAGGCAGGACAGTGAGGATGCCCTGAGCCAGCTGGGGCAAGAATCAACCGGCACCGTTTGGGGTCTGGCTGTGGTGCTGTCCGCGTGCCAGGCCGTGGGCTGCCAGGCCACCAGGGGAGCCGGCCTGCTGCCATCTACGTCTTGCCATGCTGAAGAAAGTGGAGCCTGACGTTTGTTTCCTAGGCCATATTCTGAAGGGGCCTCAGGGGCCCTCTTTGAATTTGTTTTTCTCATTGCTCTCTGCCCTTCAAGCCACAGGATGGGGGGTTTGAAACGAGGGGCTTCTTTCTGGTGTTGCCAGGTTGTGCGTTTGGGGCAATCTGAGAGATGACACGAGCAGAACTCTTGATATATGTGTAGGTGAGACAGTTAGGGACATGGTTTAGCAGCTATGGTGGTGATGGGCCTACAGTTGGACTTGATCTTCAAGGTCTTTTCCAACCATGACTCTATGATCTTGTGATTGTACGTGTGTGTGTGTGCAGAGGGGATGTGGGGCAGTGAGAGGAAGAGCACAGTAGCGCTGGGGCCCTCTCTCAATGTCAGAGACTTATTTGAAAGTCAGTAGCTGAAGTGGTCTGACGTCAGCTCTGTCGCTGTAGGAAGTATCGAATTAAACTGATAATTATCTACAGCACGTGTATGAATTATGAACCTTTTGATGTTCAGGCTCATATGTTTTGAGTTAGCCAGCACATCTTAATCAGATTTTCTTTTCTTTTTAAATGAAGATTCGTAGCTCTCTTATCTCCTGTTCTCTTCCCCTCCTTTGAACTTGTACTTCCCTGAAATTTTCACAGATGCGTCCTTTCCTCACCAGGTCCCAACCAGCTCCTATCCAGAAAGTCAGCTCACAAGGTTAAAATGGCAGGTACTGTTGGTTTTGCATGTAATACGGTTGATACAGCTCAAAAACAAGGATTTTTAGATTTTTTCTTTCAGTAATATTAAAATGCGTTTTATTTCTTGGAAATGCAAGAAGAGGAAGAAAGAGGAGAAACAAAATTCTGAGCCCTAAAACTCAAAAGACACTCTCATTAATTCTATAAAAGCCAAGCTTCTCTAGCCTTCTTTGGGTATGAGTGATTTCCTCATTGGCGCAGGGAGTCTCCAGAAAGCAAAGCCTAAAACTCATCAGCTCTGCTTGCAAAATTCAATGTCTTTGTCCTAACCACAAACACTTCACCAGCACCCCACCCGCCACAAAACACAATAGCTCACTCTCTGTAAGGTTCTCCAAGATTTTTCACAGATATTAGGCAACATTTTTACATTATTATTACAGCTTTACTTTACTACCCTCCTTTTTAATACTAATAAAATGCTCATGCTGCCTTGGCCCAATTTTAACAGTTTCATTTAAGACTGAATAGAGAAGAAAAAAAAATGGATTTGACTTGCTTTATAATGAAATGCATTTTCTACAGTTTCAGTATCCTACATACTTACAGAAGGGGCTCAAGCGTTAGCTAACCTTGCTTTAGCTTGGTCAAGAATAGCAATGTTTCCTTCTGGCTAACACTTGCTTTTGCTTGGTCAAGAATAGCAATGTTTCCTTCTGGCTAACACTGCAACTCTCTCCTGTGTTTTTCCCCAAACTCATGTACCTTCTCTGGAGTCTTTTCTTGCCCTCTTTCCTTGCACAGGATTGGAAGGACTCTCCAGAACTGGTTCCCATCTCTGCTACATAAATTTAGCCAGCTCCAAAGTTGGGGTTTTTCTTCCCACCCCTGCTAGCAGAAGCTGGCCCTGGAAAAGGTTGCCTGCAATGGATAGACGCCGTCCTCCTCATCCCAGCCTTGCTGTGCTTGGGGTGCCCATCCGTCCGGGCCCATCTGCTCTCCGGGCGGGCGAGAGGGCTGCAAGTCAGGTCCTGCCTGGCGCTGATCCATGAGCCATTCACGTGGCGTGGGAGAGGCCCGGGCAGAGCCCAGGTGTCTGCGAGACACTCACTGAGCACATGCAATGGCTTCACAGGATTACCTCACAGCCACGCCAGAGTAATCTCTTAGGTGGATTATTCCCAAAGCTACAGCGAGAGCGTGCAGTTTCAAGAGTCTCCAACAAAACGTTCACGGAGGCGTTTCTCTTTTTGCATGCCCATTGATAGCCAAAAGGTTAATTAAAGGCCATGCATTTCTCAGCCTCCCGGAGTCCCGCCGTGCATTTCTGCCCTTTGCAGGGGAGACAGATGCTTCCTTCTGAGGCTCGAAAGGGCTTTTGAAGCCCAGCTGTGTTTCTAAGGCTTCTGAGCCCTCTGCACAACATTGCCATGGGAGGAGGCTGTGAGCTGACAACTTTTGGGTCGCTCCCAGAACAGCTTGCCAGGGAAGCCTATCAAGTCCCATTAATCGGCTTTGGTTTAAGTCTTTCTCCTTCTCATTACCCTTTCAGGATTAAGTCATCTCCACCAAAGAAGAGGGAGGTTATCCTGGAAGAGGCACGGCCATACTCTGGGAGGGGAGTGAAGAGTGTGCAGGCATGGGGGAGAGGAGGGGAAAGGTGGACAAGCCACTGTCATTTTTGGATCTTATCATCTCCATCCTAATTCTAACGCTCCTTTGGGGTCACTGAACAACAATAATCTAGAAACCACAATCTTCTGAGACAACTTTGTGCAAATTTCTCCCTGGTGAACTGAAAGGTAATGCACCGGACTGTGTCCCTGGTGTTTCCTGGGCATGCAGGAAGCATGAGTGGAATTTCACTGGATCCATGGGGATCCATGAAGCCCCGTACGTTGGGATTGCAAATATCAGGGGAGGCCATTTCACAGGCTTTTAATTTTTTTCCCATTTTACATACTGTTTCTCACACTGAAAAAAAAAATGCAGGTCTTTACCTGAGGCTACAAGCTGGTGCAGGCTTCCCTCATGACTAAGTATCACCGTCCTTTGCAATTCAATGCTTTCTGTGTGGTGCAAGGACGCAAGCACATTGGGGAGCTGGCAGAATAATGTTGCCTTGGTCTGTTCTTTCAGCGTGTCCCACTGCTATGTCAGAACAGAAAATGTCCGTGCTGTGTTGCATTACTAGGGGCCCCAGAGGAGCAGGAACGTGGGTGGGGAAGGTTATCACAGCAAAGACTGATAGACCATAAAGGCAAGAGGCAAAACCTATCTGATCAAGCGAAGAAGCAACACCTTTGCAGGTGGTACCGCTTGAGGAAGAGTGTTCTGGTAATATCAAGATGAGAGAAGTGGGACCTAAATTGCCACAGCCTTGTAGGGGAGTGGGGATGCTTTCTTTAGAACACGTAGGAGAAAAAGAGGAGGGTGTTTTCTCACTGACTCAATGTTTATCCTGGGAAGGAGGTTGGTACCTACAATGCATGTGATCTTGCAGAATAAGAAGGATCACCGAACAAGTGACGCAGGAGAAGGAGGATTACACTGCATGTGATGGCAAAAGGAGGATGGAGGAGCATTCTTGCAAGGGATGTAAGGATGGGGATTACTAAGGGATTTTCTTGGGGATCTAGGTATAATGAAGAAACTCCAACCTCTACTTTACAC
>JAVCKT010027827.1:2684-19144 GCA_032273925.1 Rhynchotus rufescens | reverse complement strand
TTTTAATTAAAGAGTCCACCCAGAATCCCCACAAAATCAGCACCGGATAGAAAAGAACTATTCCACAAGCATTAAACAAGAGAACAAGGGAGAGAAGCCACCAGCTTCTTTTATTTTTCTTTTATTTTTTTCAAACCTGCCTTCAACAAGACACCACGGGATGCATCGTAAGTTTTTCTTTACCCCCTGCCATTCATAATAGAAAAGTTAGGTGCCTTATCAAAAATTCATAAAAAATCTTTAACATCTTTAAGTACAACTCATCCTAAATGCAAAGAAAAAGGAGTCATTAAAGGGAAATTCTCTAGAAGAAAAATATTCTCCTAATGACTAAATAGCTTAGTGGGATTTTTTTCCCCCTCCTGCTAGGGATCTAAATGAAACCGTGGCAGGACTCCAGAAGCTTATAAAACACCTAATGGGGATAACACTGCCATCAAGAAATTACTAGCTTCCATTAGCTTTAAGGAGAGATGAAGACAGGTCAACATTTTGCAGATTACTGCAGACGCATCTGGGAGGACCTTCTCCATCAGACCCTCCCGTTTGAGCCAACGCCATAAACCATTTCATAAAGTTTCATGAATTCTCAGATGCTCGTGAAGCAAAGCATGGCCAGTTTAAGAACTTTGGATCAATGGACCTTCACATTAATCTACAGGCAACGTGAACAACTCCAGCCTGGCAAATTCACCAAAAAAGGAATCTATCTTCCAGGCTAGAAGTCGCAATTCGCAACAATCTCCCAAAATATTCCCTTTCTACTCATAGCCAAAGGGAGCTCCAGATGCCATAAAAAGCCATAAATGCAGGCCTTGTATGCAATTCAGTGGACTGTTTTACTACAAAATTTCTATAAAAGATCCGCGTTTAGACAACCAAGTCCCTCCACACCAGCCAGCTGCTTTTCAGTAGCTCATGTCTCTGCAGAGAAGACTACAGAGTGCTGAGGGTCAAACACTTGCATTACTACATGGCAAGGTAGAACCTCTCACTGCTTTCAATAGACACACTATTTGGCCTTAAAAAAATAAAAAGTCAATTCTTAATCTGCAGAATGGACTTCAACAGAACATGTGGAAGGACCAAAAGCTCAGACAGGTGCCGACAGGATACGTCAAACCAAGCAGTAACTGAACCCACCAACACTCAGGTCATCGAGGCAAAAAGCTCAGCAGCATCCCGAGCATCTCCCAGCGGGAAGCTGCTGGCTCCTGGCCCATGGGAGCTGCATCCCGGCACCAGTCCCTGCCTTAGGGCACGGATAAACGGCTTCCCACCCGTGCTCCTCATGTGATTTTTATCTTTCCGTTGTTTAGCTAGGACAACGGCAGGACCGCAGCGCGCCCAGGCGCATTAGCTAGTGTAATCTTAATTAGGGACTTAAGCATCACCGTGATTAAAGCAATAAGCTGTAATTACTCTAAGGTGACAGGACCGCACAGACCTTATCTCAGCAGATAAGGAGATGTAGCAATATTTCATGTGGAGCTCTATTTTTCAGCAGCTACCCAAGGAGTTGATTCAAACTAAGTAGCAGATCCCAGGTACAATATATTCTGACTTTAATGTCACTTTTCCTCCTCTCCTGCCAGTGTACAAACCCACACATTATTAAATAAATCATACAAACATATTAGGCACGGTTTAAAATCATCTTATTCAGAGATATCTTTCATCAGTAAAAGTGCCTTAAGTGCATCAGGAAGGTGACTTAAACGTATAAATATGTAATTACGTACAATTCAATGTAGAAGTGCATTAATATTTATGAGTGTACCATACAATCTGAAAAAAAATCCATTTGTTTTATTTCTATGGGGTGCATTAATCATGCTGCTGCCAGCGTACGTGCCGTGACGGCGAAGTGGGAGGGCTGTCGAGTTCGCCAGGACTGCCCTGCCAGCATCTCAGCTCTCGAGAACGTTCAACAAGAGCGATCCAAGCCCACATTTGGCAGGGGAGAGGCAGCACCCTTTGGCGCTGGATAATATCCTGACAGAGGTGGCTTGCAGGACACATTGCATTTTCACCATGTGTTAGCAGGCCTGGAGCAGCCCCTCAGTGGCATTCAGTAGCTTTACACCACTTATGGTCCACACCTCACCTCCATGAATTTCCCCATCCATCAGTAGCCAGCCTTTTTCCCACCCCATATCACCGTCACCCTAGTTAAGGGTCCATCCATGAGAAATCCTGGCCAAAATCATAGAATGCCCAAGGTTGGAAGGGACCTCAGAGCTCATTGAGTCCAACCCCCCTGCACACGCAGGGTCACCTAGATCATGTGGTTGCAAAAAAATCTGCAGGTTGCAACTGATAAACACTTCAGGTAGCCACCAACTTGCTTCAAGCCTCAACATTGGCCAGCTGCCTTTGTGGAGCAGTTTTCTATTCCAGGGTCACATTCAAGAGCTGAAGTTTTGAACTTGAATGTGACTTGAATGTGACACCAAAGGACAACTTTTAAAAACTGTTTATTTAAAATGGAAGCATCTTAAGAGTGCTGGGCCGGTGAAGGTAGCAATATCATCAGGACTAGTCCACAACTAGATTCCAGTTCCTTGTTTCTCAGATCCTCACTGGTCACACCAGCTCTGTCTCGCAGCCTGTCAATTCACGCCTCGCTCACTCCTGTCATCAAGTTCACATAAAGAACTTCTCTTAAAAACATTCCAAATTAGTAGATGGTCACGAAATGCCAATGCAGCTGCAAGAGTTGATTCAGAATTCTTCATAAGCTCAGGATGTAATGGTGGCACAGACTGAGCACCTCAACACTGGCTGTCAACTGGGACGTCCTTCATCCAACAGAGGTGTTCGCATGAAGAGGAGAAGGACTCAGACCAAGTCAACAAACACAGCCCAAAATACTGACAACAAATCACCCATAAATGCTGGAAAAAAAAAGTTTTAAGCTTTAGCTTGCAAAAAAATGGCGTATCTAGACCAGAGATGAGATGCTGCTGGGGCAGTTCATCCGCAACCAGCAGTGCACAACGTTGCTGCCAATCCAGGGCAGCAACCAGCACCTTAGCAGGGAACCGTACAAATGGCAAGACAAGGAAAACCCCAGGATCGGGAAACAAGTCCAACACGAGAACTACTAAAGCTGCCATCACATCTCGGCATTGACTTATATGGAGTTTCCCGTTATGTTTCTGTACAAATTTCTAAAGTTGATGGATGAAACTGCCCTAGGACTTCAATACCCCTCTCACACTCACTTCCCAATTCATTATTTTAGCTCTGGCAGAAACAACAAGAAATAAAAGCCCGCAAACAACACACTGACCAGTCCCTATGATCTTTCAAAACCATAAAATGAGACACTGATAGGAGTCACTCATTTCTCTGCAGATAAGACAGCTAGATGCACCATGCGCTCCTCCAAATGCACAATTAGTTCTCCAAAACTACCTTCCCAGGGCAAAAGTTGGAAGCACTTAACACAGCACAGAAAAAGTAGACATAAGGTCAAATACAAAAGAGAAAAGAATTCTCCAACTAGGGAAATTGTAGTATTTTGAGAGAGTATTTTAGGGATCGTAAAAGTTACGATGTTAACTGTGCTGCCCATGGTAGCCCAGCCACTAATCTGAGCAGTTTCTTCAAGTTGCCAGACCTGTTCCAGTAAGTTTAACTCTAGTTCATTAGTTTTTTTTTTTTTTTTTTCCCCATTAAATTACAATCTGTCCCTTCCTGCCTTGCGCTTGAATCGGAAAACAAAGTGGTTCAGCGTTGTGTGAAAAAAGGGTGGTGCCATGGAGCGAAGCTGAACGTGGCACCGGGCTGCAGGCTGGTACGCAGCGATGACGGATGACGGAGAAACAAAAGCAAAGCAGCTTGCCGGCCACTTGAGAGAGGCTTTATAAAACTCTTCTGCAGCAAAGTGATTGCTTGGATTTCTCAGCCCCGAGACATTTATTAGCAATACCACTAATAAACAGAAGGGTCGTTTTCAGGTGCTGCCCATTTTGACTGCACACAAAAAGCGACACTGAAGCAACATTATTGAGGTTGCAAAAGTCAAGGGCTTCGAAGTTATAAAATGTCAGGAGTAAAGCTGCAAACGGCACCTTAATTTGGCCCCCTCGTGCCTCTGCATTATGATATGATCTTTAATTACCCGGTCCAGCACTACTCTCCCGTCACAGCATGCAAGGCACTCGCTTAATGAGTGGCCGCTCATGCCTTTGTTTTCTTTTCTTTGTCCAACGTGCAAGACTAAAACTCGTTTACTTGCACTCCATTCAAGCCCTCCACTGAATGCACAAGTATTAATTTCCTCAAAGGCTCCTCTATGCAGCATCTTACTCTAATATCAGATGCTCTGCAGATATTAATGACTTGTATCGCTTTCAATACGCAAAGAAGTTTCACTGTTCCCATTTTACAGGTGGAAGAAGCAGCGCCAAGAAGCCCAGGTCAAAAACTGCTGCTAATTCCAAAGGCCCATTAGGAAGAACCTTGTGTTTGATCTTCCAGCGAATTCAGCCCTACAGAGCACTTCAGATGATGAAGCCTTGGTGGCTTTCTGTGGCTGCAGCAAGTGTTGAGCACTGCAGCAAATGAGCCTTACTGAGCACTTAACCAACTGCATCATCGCTCGTATAAACAGGAGAGCCAAATAATAAAGACCTGGTCAAACCTAAATAGCACTGTCTATCATATAGACATCAAGCCAACAGAATCGAGGGTTCATCTGGACCCCTTACCTCAGCCATAGCCACACACGTCAAGTTGAGCTCTGTGCGGATTTATTTAAAAAATACATAGTTGGCACTATTCGTCTACCTGGATTTTACCCAGTGCTGCTGCTTTTTGCAGCACAAAGGCAGTCCACGTGCAAGTATTACTTACTTCTATTAGTATGCTAGACCTAAGCCAGTAATCTGGAAAAAAATATTTTACTCACGAAAATAAATGTCTCTCCCTAGTCAGAAGTTTAACAAACAGATCATGATTTTCTTAAGCACAGAGTGTTTGAATGCAGACATTGTATTTCTCTACAATTTATGCCATCTCATATTTCAAATCAGATTTGGGCTGCTCCTTTGTGATTAATTACCCAAACTACATAATACTGTTTCTGTGCCATACCTGAATAATCATCTCACGTTTAATTAAACCACTTAAATATGTGTCTCAGTCTCACTGCGTACAATGCAATTTTCACAAAGTACTTGAACTTGTTCTCACTCGGGTTGAGATCGGTGACTGAGAGCAGACACTCCCATTTTTAACCGTAGCGTGATAAAACACATGCTTTAAACAAAATCTCTGCAAGAGGTTGAGTGCAAAACACACCAACATTTAGAATGATGGAACATAATGACTCAGAATTTCAAAGCTTCTCACCTCTACAAAAACAGCTGCACTAACTTAACCAAAAAAGAATTGGAGAGTCTGTGAAATATTTTCATAGTGCTCACCATAAAGACTATGCCAAAGAAACCTTCAGCAAAAACCCATGGCCACCAGGTCAGGTGTTGAGTCAGAGACTCTCCAGAACCAAGGCTGGCAGAACTTCACGTCGTACCTGAAGGTGGAGGAACATCAGAGCAACTGATTGCAGGTTGTTTGCTCCTGTGCCCCACCACGCCAAACTGCACTCGCGGCAAGTAGCCATCTGAGTTACCGGGGCCTGGCCAAGCCATGGCTGTGAGAAACCTACTTTGTGGAGCGTCAAGAAGAGCGCAGAGGAACGCCAGCCAAACCACAACACTGCTTTTCTTGCCGTGCTCGGCTCTGCGGAAGGCAGAGTGCACACGGACAAGTTGTGTTCAGACTGATGCAGACACAGCCCTGGGTACCCCTGCCAGGAGACAGGGATGCCAGAGCTCCCGCTCCTTCCAGCTCCCACCTGCCTGCAAGTCCGGGCTGCATTTTCTTTCCCTAGATATTTTGAGGGATTTATGCCAGGGATCTTGCTGTAGCTAGCAGAGAGCCTAGACCACTTCTTGCAGACCAGGCTTGTACATGGAGCTGCCTGAATGGCACCTGTGACTCCTTGCCCTTCACTGGCACACGTCACCCAAAACATGACCAGGAGCGGGCTCAGCGCATGGAGGACTTGCTTCCTCCCACTGCACGGCCTCCTCCTCCTCCTCCTCTTCCTGGGAGGACTTCTCATGGTTCATACCACACATAAGCGTTCCAATGTACAGTTTTATTACCCAAATCAAACACCTCCATATAATAATGGGTTATAATTACTGAACATTTAAAAATAAAATATTTTGAAATGAGCCTCCTCGATTTTATGGGTCAGGAAGTTGAGCAGTCTCATCACTATCTATTTTTCTTCCAAGCTCCTGCTGTCTCATGTTCCTTTCTATTTTCTTTCCTTCTCTTGGCACCACTTAACTCCCCAGCTGCTCTTGAAACATGGCAATATCACCCAAGACAACCTCATACAAAACACTGATGAAGATATGTTTTAAGCAAAAGGGCAGTGATTAGAAAATAAGGAGAGAGAGAAGGAAAGAGAGAACCTGAGAGCGCTCAGACATGAGCAGAGGCCTCTACCACCTGTCTCATGGGCAAGCTTGGCGATACGCTTCATTAGGGAAGGAGCAGAACCCTGGTGCAAGCAGAAACACACAGTGCAGCTCCCCATCTGGGGGAAACAAAAGTCCTTCTAGACCAAATAACTGGAAAACGACAAGTTTTAGGAAATAAAGCAATGCATAAGCTTTTATTTTCTGGCTTATTCCTCCCCTAGGAAGCAGATCTGCTGAAGGCAAAGTTAGCGAGCACAGAAACACAAAGGATTACATGCCTGCTTGGTCTGAGTGCTGGCAGACATATCCAGCAGCCCCTAGGAAGGAAAGCACAGCTTCCTTCCTTCTATCTTGCACCATCTTATATTTAGATTATGGGCTCTGCAGTTAAATGGGTGCAGAAGACAGCACGAATAAGTCAAAAGAGAAAAGTAGAGATGATGACGTTCTTCAGTTTATCACAGGGCACAGAACCTGCAACGTTATCTCACACACCAGGGGCAGGAGGGGGGAAAAAAAAAATACACACACACACACACACATATATATATATATAGTAATTTCCCAGTTTCCCTTGCAGTTGTACCACAGCTGAAAAAGTGTCTTTTGCAAATATACAGGGGCAAAAGGAAAAAAAAAAAAAAAAAAAAAGTAAAAAAACGGCAGCAGCTATTTTGTGAATAGCTCTTTTACAACTGAGCCTCGCTTAACGTTCAGGGCTATTGAGTAGCTGGAAAAGCAGTTTCAGGGATGTGGGGCTGGCAGATGCACGGCTGCAAAACGGCGCCTCTCGGGTCAAGAGCTCCCCTGGTGCCCCCAGCAAACTCGCCAGGAGCCGCAGACCTGAGTGCGGCTGCTTGGGCCACACGGAGGCTCAGACCACGCGCCCTCTTGAGCAGATCTGGAACCAGCTCTCCTAAGGGAAGGGCCCGGAGCAGATGAAGTCCTGAGCTAACGCGCCTTGCTGAACAAGTGCCTTGAGCAGGAACCCGCTGGCACCAGGAAGGAATCCTTTCCTTTGGAAGGTCTGTTTTCCAGCTTGCTTGTCGGCACTGGTACCCAAACCTGTTTGATTTCCTCACAGCTCCTCCATTCACGCGCTCCGCGACCTCAAGCAAGTCACTCGAGCCCCAATCCACCAAGTGGGCATGCAGAGCTGCCGAGATGCTTAAATCCCAGTGATGAGTTTTGCAAAGGAAATTAAATGGCTCTGTAAAATTGGGCTCCTTCCCTTCCACACACTAGAGCTCAGCTGTAGAAGCAAAACTACTTCCTATCTCATCTGCACCTCGTTACACTAAATACTTCAAGAGGTAAATGGCTTGCACAGCGGCAGGGGAAGAGCAAACGAGACACCAGGAAGGCGACGTGGGTTGACAGAGCTGTCACATCGCCCTCAGCTCAGAGCAGATCAAGGCAATCGTCCTCTGGACGAGACACACGTCCGTGTGCCCGAGCACTACGCAACATGAAACATCTCAGGGCTTGTTCTGCTCATTAATGTATTTTGGGCACAGCAGGGAAGTCAGGCTTTCATCTTTTCCGCTGCCCTTCAACGTTAATGGATCCACAAAGGCTCATGGGGCGGCAGCCAGCGTGTTCCTCGGATGTATCCTGTGGAATTGCCGCATCCCTTTCCCTCCTTTCATTGTTCCGGGTCTCCATACTCAGGCAGTGCTTCCTGACCTCCTGCCACGGAGGTGCTTCCTGCAGCTCCCCCTTCTCCACTCGCCTCCTTCCAGGGATGGGAAGCGTGTCCTTCTCCTGTTCACCACCACCTGTGCTAGGAAGGCAGTACCCGGCATCCCGCCCTCCCTGCCTCATGTCAGGGCGCTCTCAGTCCAACACGGAGCTGCGCGCACACGGATCTGCTTCCTCCTTTCTCCTGTTGTCTCCCTCCCCGTGACGGGCAGCAGTACGTGGGCAAACCACAGAACAGCCGAGCAGTCCAAGCAGACACATCCTGGCAGCCTCTACCAGCCGCTCTTCGTCCCGCTTTCCCCAAAAATCAGTTCTCCTTGTGTTCAGAGGAAATCGTCATCTGCCCAACATCAACTAGAAGCGCTGACGTTTCCAAGGCCACCGGCACTCCAAAGCAAGGAATTCCGGGGCTTTGTTTCCAACGTAATTCTGCTGGTGTTAAGTCTCCATACAAGTGCTATTCCTGTGTGCCCTTAAGGATCTGGGCCAAAGAGTCTAACGCACATAGACCTTTTGCATTAGAAATCTGTGAGATGACCCCAAAGGAATGGCAGGAAGAGGCCTTAAGAGAAGGAATTTGAGAAGGTTATAGCATTTTTTTTTTTCATTTATAACCTGTCCCCCATTCCTTTTCCTGTTTTATATATCATGCACCCAAGGCATTCTTCGCAAAATGCGTTCAGGACTGGAAATAAATGCAAACCAAAACATGGTGAAAATGCACTCAAACTTCACTGCTTTATTACAGGGCAAAAAAATGACCTCAGAAACACAGACTAAACACATGCCCGGACTGAAAAAGATGGAATAAATTAAGGGCTATAATTATGGCTGGGAAAAGAGGGAAGGAAGGAGGTCACTCAATAGGATGAAAGACTGATTTGAGAAATAAGAAATGAAAGGAGGTGTCAGTTTGAATCAACCAAGCTGAAAACTGCGGCTGATTTTGACTGACAGGCTGAGACTTTCCGGTTGCAAACTCCCTCTCTAATAAGCTGCACATTCACCTCTCCACTTTACTTTGATCTCAGTGCAAATGTTTTATAATGGACAGATTTAATGATGTTCAGGTTCTTATTGGTTCTATCAGAGTTGATACTGGAATCAATCTCCCTCTTTGGAAAGCCTGGGTTAACAGCAAAGTTTATTAAACTGCATGCAGTCATTCAGAAAAGATCAATAGAGACATGATTACAGAGCAACCAGAGGATTAAATATGAGATTTATCACAAAATTAAAGTGAATTAAGTGTTCTCTGATAGCACTTGAAATGCTGTCGATACTCCCAACTCATAATCTATGCTTTCCATGTTTACTGAACAGACAGCAGGGATTTTTGACTCAAGAAAATGACCATCACATAAAACCATAAGCTGCAAAGATTTGCCGAGAGCATTAAACTTCCCTACCAGACTGGCATTTCTTGTTGTTAGAAGGGCAAAAAGCATTTTGTGCTTTTGTCCATGCCCCAGCTAGGCTGAGGAAGACACAGGCTGCTACTGCACCACGCTCTGCAGGCTCCTTCTGGGACATGTAGGACTCTGGATGTAAGACACGTGGCGCAGGACATCAAGTACTGCCCTACTGCAGCTTTCACTTAGTTCAGGATTATGTTTTTCCTCCCTTCTCAAGGTCTTGATGACCCCATTGAAGCTTATCCTATAGGCTGAAAAGCCCACAGCTCAGAGGATGAATTTGGTGCCACCCCCTCTCCTGTCTCCCTGATCTCAGCCCACCTTTTATTCCAGGTCTGCTCCATAACTCGACTGCCCAAGCACCTTGCAAACTCATCTTATGAGCTCTTTCAAAACATATATTTCCAAGAACTGGAGTTAGCAACGCTGCCCTAGGACGTCCTAACAACTGCCATTTCCAATGAGCGGGCAATAAAACCCCAGATGAAATGCAGGTTCTGCACCTCCCTGCAAAACCGGCCCAAACGCAGCTGCTCTTCTTACAGCCTAGCTGCGTCTCTGCAGCAGAGCTGGCATTTCCCAGGCGCTGCCGAGTCCCGAGACGTGTTCTCGGGATCACACACAGCGATTACTGCCATCTGCACCATTATCATGTGGTCGGCCAGGGTTAGGAACCAAAATCTCGACGCGCAGCAGGAGAGCGGGGAGGAGGGAGAGCCCGGGCAGATGCAGAGTAACGACCCGTCGCATCTTCGGCTTCGCCAGGTTCGGAGCACGCCTCTCATTCCTGTGCCTTTCCAGAGCAGTCACACACACGTTCACCCAAAGACTCCTACGAGATTTAACGGCCGTGTTAAGCAAGCACAGGCCCAAGAACATGAGCTTCCACAAGGCTTTTTCCTTTCATTTTTCAGATAAAAATAGCATCGTGCCATCCCCATCGCTAAAAGCTTAATAAATCCTGATAAAACACCTCAAAGGAAGTGTGACCATCCAACAGCAAGTAAACCACCCAAAGCAGAAACACTGCAAAAATCCCTCATCGACTAGCATGAATTGAATTTTTGACTGACTTAGAGGGGCTTAGCTGCTTTCTAAACAGGCTCAGCTCTCCCCAGCGTACTTTGCAAAATTCAATCCAGTAATCCAATCCCAGATGCATTACGTGAAATCTTATTTCTCCGAGCTCTGTAAAAGAACAAGCAAAAAGAAGTCTTTAGGAACACTAATTTGTGAATAAATACTGACGGAGCCAATTCTCTTTTTGCTGCTTTCTGGAGGAAAAGAAGTAAAAAAGGAAAACAAAAAAGCTGCCGCCTGAGCACTACATCCCCTCATTATAACTTCGCTTGTGGATAAAAAAGATAGCATGGAACATGTACCCTGAAATTAGCCCAGCATGTGCTCCCCCCATAAACAAATCCTCAGCAACTAGATTAGAATCATTCCCAATAGGCTTCCACTGCAGAAATCACTATCCACTCTGTCTAGAAAAGGAGAATCTCCGTAATATCTAATAAATGGACCAAAACAGCTAAATGAAGAGCAGGGCAGGAGCACAACACGTTCCAGCAGCAATCAATGAAGCTGTGGTCAATACACACAGTGACTGCTAAATTTTGACATCGATACCAGCCCACAGTTAAGTCCCTGAATTGTGTAGCGCAGCAGGGATGCTCTCTGTTACCAGCAGCGCGGGAAGGAGAGTCCTCCGGCACCGGGAGGGAGCCGGATCCTCGTCTCCCACCGTGCTCCGTAGGACGCTCCACGGCGCAGGGAACCTGCGAGTGCAGCCGAGCGCCCCGCGGCTCCAACGCCAGCGCTGGAGGTTCGCTGGGAGCCACCTGAGTGCACAGGGGGCACGGGGGTGCCAGGGCTGGCTGCCCTGCCCAAGGAGGACGCTCGGAAACCAACGGGAAGCCAACCCTGCACGGCTCCAATTGCATCTCTTGGTGCAAAAGCACCGGGCTGAAGCCAAACAAAAGCAGAGACCAAAAGCTAAGCAAGAAATTCTCCTTCCGTCTTGCCTTGCAGTTCAGTATTCTGTAATATCCACTACAGACACAGGCATAGAAAAAGGCTTACATCCCAGTATAAGTTTTGGTAGCTATGCTTTTTCCAGTCCATAATATATGTACATATACCCCATGTATGTGCGCACATGTCTAGTGGTCACTACCACCAAGGGGTTCAATACACTAGAGAGAAAGTGGGAATGTCCCTGAGCACTCGCAGAGCCCCCAGCAGTGCAACCACTCCGGCTACAGGCGGTTAAAAACTTACTTTTCCCAAAAAGGCAACGGCTGTGGGTCCTGCCTTTTATTAATTTAACAATCAGGACAATAAATTTGTCAGCAGTTATCCAAATCCCTTGGAAACCAGAATGCTTAAGTGTCACCGAGCCTACATCTATTTAGCAAACAGATGAATGCCTCTCAGCGAGGCCGGCCACGAGATAAAGCCTCTGTCAGTGCCCCAGAAAATCGCTTCCTGCGCTCACAGGTAGAGCTCCTCTGTAGAGACCTCAACGCAAGAGGAGACCAGCAAATGAAACTCAATTAGACGAGCTGACAAATCAGCAGTGAGTCACTCTCAGGCTTCACCACTGCCAAGTTGTCCAAACTGAGATTTTGATCATCAAATTCATTTCTAAGCCTGACGAAGGACAGGCCAGGCTGTTTTCTGCCTTCCCAGCTGGGCACGCACTGGTCTGCTCGCGTGGCAGCGCTGCCTCTTCTGCAGGAGGCTGCCGGAAGGGTCAGGAGAACACGCTGAGCACCACACCAAGCTCTCCTCTTAATAAAGTCATATCAAAAAATATCCAAAAGGACATAATGGAAAACAAGAGCAGAAATGTGTCTTGATGACAGAGATTAGGGACTCTAAGAAAGAGGAAAAACTTGATAAAAATAGTTTAACTGCAGAGGGAAAGAAAACATGACTAAGAAGGGTTTTAATCAAAACAGGTGAACAAAATAAGGAAACACTGGAAGACTGTGCTCATGCTGGATGGAATAGGTCTACACACAAATAAACTGTTTGAAAGCCTTTTCCAACAGAGCAAGATATGAGCAACATCAAAAAAGAAAGGAAGCCACCAGTGGTAGAGACACTGAATCTGCATAAACCATAGAGAGACACAAAGGCCATTACTCAATCAATGCCAGCCGAAAATTTGATCCAAGAGAAGAAAATACTAAAATACTTCTGTATGGAGGTGTGAAATATTCAGCTAGAAAGAGCAAAGACTACAGCAAAGTGTCTATGTAATGCTAAGGTCAACGGCTGCAGTGACTACTAAATATTGGGCCGAATGGGTTGCTTCCAACAAGCAAGAACATCTCCCTATCTAAACGACTGCAATAAAATCCAGATATGGCCCATAGCTCATCAGAACGGCTTGGAACCTCACGAGATGGGTTTTATCAGGAATTCTTCCGCTATGGATCCTAAATCCGAGGGCAAATATACACTTGGAAGTTTGGTCTGCTCAACAACATAAAATTAGAAAGCTCCTGCAGCAAGGCTTAATAGTCGGAGGTGGTAGGGAGGGAAGGGACGGAGGCTGGGAGATCCTTCTCAGCACATTCCCAGCTGAGTACAAGGGAGGCAACTTTATGTGCTCTTAGTTGTAGATTAATGAATGTAATTACCTAACATTGGGGCTGCGAATGCCGCAAAACTGTAATTTATAGCAGGCTGTAAAGTTCTAATGTGTTTTTATGTCCATAAGCAGCTTAACCATAATCTAATGCATTTGTACACGAACACCCTCCTAAGTGTTTCTCAGCTCAGTGAGCACTAGTCCCTTTGCCTATATGCTTCTGCTTTACGTCTTGATAAACCAACCTCTCATGGTGGGCATCTGAGAAAAAGCAGCTAATGACACAAATAACTTCAAATACAGAGGAAAGCATCTTTCCTTGCTCCACAGAATAGTTCCTGGCTGGCTAGGGCCGCAGCAGTGATACTAAAAGCAAATACCCCTGGTGCAAGACTGAGATGTAGGGCCCTAGGCTGGCTTTTAGCCTCCGGCCGCTCTGTCGGCTCGCTGCCGGCAAGAGGCCGCGGCCACTCGGCATCTTCTCCGTTAGAGAGGAGCGCTGTGGTCAGGACTCCCGAAGAACCTGCTTATTGTTGCCACTAACTCATTTAGGCAAACCATTTAACTTCTTTATGCCCTTGCTTAACCATCTGTAAAATGGGACTAATAATAAACCTCAGAGGGATTCAGCAAGGCTTAATTAAATGGTTTGTAAAGTGCTTTGAGATCCTCAGGAGAAATGTGCTGTGCAAGTGCAAATTATTATTATTGTTACAAAGCTTTCTACTTCCAGCCCAGTTAAATATTAATGATCCAGTCTTCCTTACGCCCTGCTCTACAACTGTCCTGAATAGTAATTTTGCTAGCTAAAAAATAGCACGGCCACCAGTGACAGGACAGCCAAAAAATTTCATTCTTGCTCCGTCCTAAATAGTTTGAATTAGTAGATAAGTGTAAACATTTGAGTGCATATTAAGATGAGGATGTGAAGCCTAAGCTACGTGAGTTGAAAATGCTGCTAGTTTAGAGCCAAAATGCCAGCCACAATCACCAAAACATGCCATATTCACACCACTCAGTCCTAAAAACTCACTCAGGACAGACTGGCATCGCAGTAGACACATAAGGAACAGTTCTCTGTTTAAAAATGCACCATTTTGCAAAGATCACTGCATGAGAGATGTGATAAATGTTCACTTAAAAGCTCCACCTTGGCAGAAGAACATCAGTGTCCTGTCATTAAGGCCTCGCTTTTTGTGGGGAGCACTCGCAAATGATGCGGGTTGAACAGGTATCGCCCTGCCTCACAAAACTCCCATCTCCTCCCCCATATCAGGGATCTCACTGAACACTTCAAAGAACAAGTTTGCCATATAAAACAATAAATTAATTATAAACAAAACGGTTTATATAACCCAAGCTGGAGCAAGGGGAGAGCCCTCAATCCCAAGCCTTTCAATCAGGGGCAGAAACAAAGCAGGGCTTTCTGTGGCCTAGAGGCAGCCAGAAAACATACTGCGCTCTGCCCGCACCAAAATCACACGTTTATAGCTAAAAAGAGAAAAAGCACACACAAGAGCCAAAAAGAGGCTTTGATTTTTGTGCGCTGACATCCACCACCCAGCTGACACCTAAATTGCCATTTCGGCATCCACACGCACGTACGCGAGCGCTCAAGAGCTGCATGCACAGCACATGATTTTGATGCTTTACTTTTCCAGAAGGAGGAAGGACGCACAGAGTGAAACTCAGCAGCAGCAGCCACCCACTGCAGCTCTGCATTTAGTTCACCTGGATTCCTGAGGCCTGTTTGCCTTTCACAGGAGGGCACCCCTGCTTCAGAGGGCATCTGCCTAAGAGCATGGGGCAGGTGAGATCTGCGCTGCTCCACACTGGGGCAACTCAGCCAGGACCCACAGTGGTGCCCAGGTACCTGCTGGTGACACCAATGCCATCGGCATCCTGCCTGGTGGAGCAACTGGGGCTGCTGCTCTTGCATCGCCAAGGAAAAGCCAGAAGGGAGGCAAGTGAAACGCTATCATCAAAAACGTCTCTATGTTGTTCAGTGCTAGAGCAGCCTTTTTCCCCACCATCATCCACCACCATCACTCCCACTTACCATATCCAAATATGGCCTGAATTAGAATCTCACTGAGACTCATTTAGATATTGCAAGCAATTATTATGTTTGAGCACCTCAAACATATATAACAGTTGCTCACAACAGATACCATGTAGAGAAGACACATGAAAAAAGAGGAGAGGCTGCAGTGACTGGAGACACCCCGTACAGGAGCTTAGCTTGTATTCAGCTACATCAACTGGCACACAACAGAACCAAGTTCATTTTTACGAGAAATTTCAATGGAGAAAGGTGACAGATTGGTCTCAAGTGAGCACATAAGGGCCTAGAAATTCAACAGTGTTAACGTGACCTTGTCATCAGCTGCAGTTAAGCCGACGAACACAGTAAGTGGTCTACTCTAACCGAGGTGCTGCCTCACGGCAACAGCAGCTTCCCCCTTTTTTGAACAACCTTTTATAAAAGAACTAGGAGAGCCTGTTAATGTACTCATCTTGCAGTGTTGCAAGTAGGACTTTTGCTTTAACAGTGGAAAAAGCATTAACTGTTCACAGAAAGGACAATTGTGTCAATCCGAAACCAAATTTAATCCCAGCAGTGCTCTCCGGTCTCCTTCAATCCCCCGTGCTACGCACGGACCTGGCAAAGCTTCTGAACTCACCGCTTGCCCCGGCGGCCGCAGGCCCTGTCCGGCCTCTCCCTCCTCCTTCCATACAGGAAATTAAAAGGTTCGCAGCTCCACAGGCCATTCCAAAGCCATCGGCTCAGATGACGAGGGAAATGTTTCTTTGGGAAGATTATTATGGATGGGAGGGCAAAAGCACATGATTACCCTGAGGTGCCAGGGACGTTAAGCACAAAGAGAATCCTCTGTTCAGGGAGGCGGCAGTATCAAAACGTCATTTAATGATAACCGTGCTTAGGAAGCCACGTGAAGGGGCCATCCATGGAGAAGGGCACTTCTTTGCAAAGCTAGAAGAGCTAAGAGAGGGCTACCCGCCTCTGGGTCTGCCTCCGAGCATGGCATTGCCCTGCAGAGCACTCCTGGGACGGTCGAGAGGGTTTCCAAATGGCACCTGATGCAGTAGGACCTGGCAGGAGGAATTGGCCCTCACGAGCACGCAACACCGACGGGGCCAGGAGCAAACACCTTGGCACGCTGCTCCCCTTTCCCTCCCCTGGAGCGGATCATGAGCTGCGCTCCCCTTTCG
>JAVCKT010027826.1:0-12665 GCA_032273925.1 Rhynchotus rufescens | reverse complement strand
AGCAAACTTGGAATTCCATTCTGTAAAAATAAACAGAAAAAATTTTCAAAAAAAAATTTCAAAAAAAAATTTTGAAGGTTTTCAAAATCTTTATCGCCATGATAATGCAAACCGAAGATTGCCAGACAATATTGGAGTGTTTATTAAAACAAATAAAAAATCGAGTTGTGCTGGAGCTTTAAAGCGTATCACAAGAAGCGCTGTAATTTGGAAGTGGAAGAAGTGGGAGAGACGCAATGCACACAGACCAACGCCTTCCACAATTCCAGCTGTCTGCACATACCCTTTCACCATTAGGATGGAGCAGGAGATCCACAGTTCCAAGAACGGTATCACTCACTACTCCAATTGCAAATGTGCCATAAAACCAGTGGTATCCACCTCTCCACAGCTTCATAATACTTATTACAGTAGTAGCAGTAGAAAAACATTACAACTAAAAAGCATAGAGCCGGATGGAGAAATGCCATACCTACAGACACACACAAAGTACGTATGGCATTTTTAAAGTACTTGCCACCATTTTGCAATATCATCTCACCACACTAACAGAGCCAGCTGATCAAGGACTCAAAGACATCGTGAAGTACTACTGTCCAGATGTTTCACATGAGGAATTGGAACCAGATTAAGCTACTTCAACTCACAGAAAAAAATTATGGAGAGAATAAAATCTTTGGTATTCTAACTCTCAGAGATGTGATTTAACCCAAGAAACAAAGTAAAAACTTTACCTATAGAGGTGAGATCACAATAACAATAAGAATAAATAAATTGCTTTTATTACTCCCACAGTGCTCTCCTAAGGAAAATGTCAGGACTTCTGTTTCAAACATGGCACAGCAGCTCCTTAAAGCAACTTTAAATGCCTTTGGACTAAGTCATGTACAGGCAGCTGTCTGAGGATGCTTTCTTTTAACCATGATATGCAGCATCACTATTCCAAAGTATCACAAAACCTGTGTTATTTCCACTCCATTAGAGTCTACTACTACCTTAAAATAGTCGAATCCTATATGAGATTTGAAAAGCTAAACATTTTCCCCAGTTGAATATATTCATAAAGGTCTGCTTTGCTATTATATCCTACTTGTGGCCTACATGAAGTCAACTTACTTGCTTTAATCCCAAGTGAATGCAACATATTACAAGTGCTACGGACAAAGCTATCAGTAACCTTTCAAAAGAAGCACCAACAATTTAACTGAATCAGGGAGAACTGTTTTCTGAATCTAAGATAAGTATCTATTAATCTTTAAAAGCAAGCCACATGCTGGTGGAGAGGAGAAAAGCTTTAGGCATTGCCCTGAACTGTGTAGCAGTGTTTGAGTAAGTTTGGGCAGACCATTATTCCGCCTTCTCCTCTACTGAAAGACAGAGGCATCCCGAAACCTAAGAGCTAGTAACAAGAACAGGCTCTTCTAGAGGTTCAAAGCCAGGTCCTTCCATTCTTAGTGTAGCATAGTTGCAATCCCAATATTACCATATGAAATTTTATTTTCTATAGACAATGTCTTATATTAAGGTCACATGGGAAGGTAAGTGTGGTGTTTTCATTCTGGTTAGTTTTTATGCGCACCACCACCACCATGCACAGCATACAGCTGCCTATCAGAGGTCTTAAAGTGAAAAAGCAGGTCAGAATCAAGGTTTAGCAGCAGATCAATTTGGAGAAAACTTTGAAATGAGGCTCTATCTAACCAATACTTGGAGACTTGCTGATTACAGAGCACTAAAGTTCACTTCTGAGTGACAGAAGTATGAAAACATGAATAGACTAAATAGGACTAAGTACTAAGTGGATATATAGCATATTTACAACTTGCACCAGACATACAAGGCGTGATTGTTCTAAACTGGGGAATTTGCTTGAGTAAAATCTACTTGTGATCTTTTATACTGCTCTAGCTAAGTAGTTTGCATGGAGAGAGCTCTCAAAAACACTTCTGGCTGTGAATCTTCTAAAAACTCCATACTTTGAGCCTCTTTCCAATTTTATTTTACGATCAAGCTAAGTACAGGCAGAAAGAAAAAGATTCTTTTCTTCCACTTGTTCATGTTGCACGTAAAAATGCAATATAGCTGAAAGTAGTCATTAATCCAGGTTGCTTAAGACAGCCTCTAAAGTAGAGTGAATCTGGAAAACACAAATGTACGTAACAAAGTACTTCAATTATTCCATTTTTTAGCTGTCATAAAATGCATATATAGAAGAATGACTATCTTCCATAGAAAACCACTTTCATAATACAGAAAAGACAAGAATCTAGTCATTTAAGTGAAATGAAGATATGAGATTTTTAGGTAAGTAAGAAAAAAAAAATCTGAACTTACATCCTCAGGTTTAAGCCTCACCCCATGCACAATAAAGATATAAGCAGAGCATGGAGATACAAGAGAGCAGATCTTAGTAAAAGCAGATCAAAGATGACAAAATTTAAGTTGGGAGATTTTCAAAAGGAGAGCAGTACTGTAACCTTCTGGACACGTGGCCACTTCTTACTGCGATGTAAGTGCTAACCTTCACTGAAAGCCCATTTCTCTAATCTGAGCCTCTCCATTCTGAAATCTGCCCTGAGTCCATTTGTGAGTGAGCAACCTTGATAAATATATACAGTGTTAAACCCCATATTTAATAGCCTTTAGAGTAGTGCCACACATACGAGCCTTGCTATACCTGACTTTTGCACACTGCAGACCACTCTTCGAGCCCAGTGGAGTAATTTGCATCAGGAAGAAAGGCTGGCTTGCTTTTCTGCAGCAGGAATCCTATAAGTGAGTTTGAAAAGCTAGAAGAACACTAAAGGAAACAGGAGATATAAAGAGAAATACATCTCATCATTTTTCCCTACGCACATATATTTTATAGAAGCTCTTGTCTCTCTTTCAATCTAAAACAGAATTTATGATATTCAGATCATTGAAAAATATGTATAAGCACCGGCTGAGATCTTCCGCTTTGGCAAAATGGCCTCAGCACTGTATCTCTCACTTTCATTCTCATTATTATTCATGACTAGGAGGGAAATAGGATGGTCTGCAATCTGCAAATTTCTTTTAGAGTGCAAACTTAAGAGGCTCGGTGGAACTGATGTGGAAATACAGTAACAAGTCAAAGCCATAAACATACATCTGTCTTTTCCATAAGAAAACTGTACAAATCTGCTTGTACGATTGTCTTTAACAGCTTTTGTTTTTTAAATGAATGAATTTGATTTAGTGTTGTTGGTTTTTTTTTTAACCAGTTTTGAAACAGTTATTAAAAATTAAACAACACTGGAACAAACCTTTTGTGATTATAACCTTCATTCTCCTGCAACAAACTGGATCTATAAATTTACGTACCATTGTAGATGTAAATTACAAAATTTTATATTCAACTATATTAAAACATCTATTCCAAAAATGATTACCAGTTGTGAAAAGCAGACAGGCTTATCACTTGCTGTCAGTTGTTCATGTCTAGTTAAGCAATAATGTGCTAAAACTGCTCTTTTGTTTTGTGTAAGAATTTTGGCAATAGAAGAAATGAACACTCGTTTAATAAAAACTCAGGCTGCTTTTTGCTTTGATGGAGGAAGCAGCTGCCTGTTTTCATTTGCTGCAGAGCAGCAAAACCCATCAATATAATAAGCAGCTTAGATGCATCCATCCACAGCATCTGTAAGGATATAGGGCTATTCGCTCAAAACCAATCCTTGGTTTAATTTTAACAAAGATGTGTCTGACATATTTGAAAATGCATTATAATAGGGTTTTGAAATACTAGCATTTTCCTTTTCCTTTTTAAATACTTTTCACAGATTTTGAAAGGCAAGTATACATAGTGGAATGATAGAAATGATAAAACAAATATTGCAACAGCAAACAGCAGTACTAGCGTAAAAATGCAAAGATGGAATATTAAGAGATGCCTTCTGGTTCATAGACTCTTCTCTTCCTTGAAAATATAGAAAAACAGTATTTCAGCCTTTTCAATAAGGATTTTTTTCACCAAAACCAAAAGCAGAGAAGAATCTTATAAACAAATATCACATAAAAATACTAGAAAGATCATGGCTATTTTATACAACTGCATCTCCTGACACACACTTTTTCTTCCCTCAAGTTTTGTTAAAAGTAGGTATATTAATATTAATGTTCCTTTTCAGAGATACTTATCAAATTGTCTTTACTATAGCCTAAAAGTAATACGTTTTTATACTGAGTTTCAGCGACAGGAGCTTGTCCCAAGTGACAACTTTTAATTGCAATACAAAATTTTAATTAAAAATAGATTTATAGGACTTTCATATATAATTACAAAAACAGGAAGAGAGAGATAAAAGACCATCTGAGATATAAACCATAAAACTACTTTAATTCTAAAAATGTGACACGGCACATTTAAACTATTAAAAATTCTAAGACATTATTATTATTTTACTGCTGTTCGGCTTTCTAAGACCTTTCTAAGCTGAGCTTTTAGATGATTTGCACATTAACTGAGAAGTCAGATAATTCTTAATCCTCCTCTTTTTCAGATCCAATAATGGATAAGGGAGCATCTTAGCATGATCAACTAGCAATCTGCCTAGCCTGAGTGGTAGTACACCTGAATTTAGGATTAGTCATTGGATTTTTATAATATCTGATTTAAATGAGCAGTCATTTTGAGAAGAGCAGAATAAGCACATTCAATGATATTTGAACTATATCATTTAAATATGTAATAATTTTTGAGTATGTGCATATATATTTATCTCAAAACTGAAAACATACATAAAAAGGAAGATTTTTAAACACTGTAATAAATAATGTAAATAATCTGTGTAAATAATCAGAATTTTCCATTAAATATATGCTTTTATAGTCAGTATTCACAGCAACTTATAATCAAGCTCATCTCAGCTGTAACCCTTGTATCCCTGACTAGTCTATTCCGATATTCCAATCTTGTTTCTGTTTATAGATGAAGTGAGGAAGGAAACACCGTTTTACCTTTACCTTCCCCCCGCCTTTTTTTTTTTTTAAGATATGCTATGGATGGAGAGGGTAACAACCTGTTACTCTAATAAAAATAAAAATAACAATACCCTAATATTACGTATCTGTCTGAAGTACTTTATAGGACATGAAAGTTTTGGTAACCGGCCTATTATTACAAATTGCTCGCAATAAACTAAATTGGAATTTATCTGGGGGCTTGATTGTGTTTCTAAGTGGTACCGGAGTCAGGATCTCCAATGTTTGATTTTTATTTTACTTATTTTTTACACCAAATTGTCTAGACAAAGATGGTACCTTTTTGGTTCTGGCATCTTCTGATTCAGTGTCTGTCTTTGTTATCACACTGCTCCATTCTACGTGGTCTACCAAATTATTGGCAAAGCATTTGCACTCATACCTTCCTCAGCGCTACCAGAAGATATTAACTACGTACAAGTGGATGCACAGTTCAGCTTGAAGGCTTTGTACTATCCTCCAAAACAGCATATTTCTTAGAACTTTATATACTGGCAAAATGAGGCAATATGTCTTACTATTCTCTTAAATGAAATAGGTAGGTCACCAGATACAAGAAGTCTTGATTCTTCTTCTGAGGATATCTTCAACTGGTGCTAAGTGTGCAGTTCTTTAAAGCATGCTCCACTGCTGCCACCCTGCAGGGATGTCCCAAACCTCCTTAGCTTCCTAAGCCTTCCTTTTACCTGTCTCATGGGATTTGGTTGCTCAGGAGCTTTTGGGGGTGAATCGTTGCACAAGGATGAACCTCTTAGACACCTCATCTTACAGATTCACTTCAATCACAAAATTTAGACTGGAAGAGTTAAAGAAAAAGGTACCATCTATAAGTAAAATATGTAATAGTTTTTGTTCCTGTTGTTCTTTGGTGAAAGACCAAAGATTAGATTAGCATGAAGATCCCTACAATTCCTTTCAGGTCAGGTTTGCCATACGTTTACAGTACAACACATGGGAACTTACACTGCTGCTGCCCATGACTGCTTTTTGCATGAGCAGCTTTCTACTGACAGGTTGGCTGTCAATCTGGCACTTTGCATGGGCACTAAATAAAACGGGCCAGATCTTCAGCTGGTATCATACAGTGTAGCTTCAGTGGCAATTTATCTCAGCCACTGAACTAGCCCCAACTCTGAAATATGCAGATGATAATGTTTTTTTCTGAAAATCTAAGCAGCCTTCGTGATACTAGTGTTACACTAATAATACTGCTTTGGATCATTTTCCTGATCTGAACCCAAGGAGAAATGTTTTATGGGGTTTTATGGGGAAAATATTAAAAAACTTACAGTAGAATTTCTTCTCCACAAAAAGCCTGAAATACTTACAGACATTTTCCAGTGATTACTTTCATATCTCCCTTGTTGTGATAAAATCTAGCTTAACTGACCACATCGTTATTTCACAAGGCATAAATAATGCAAAAGAGCAACACAGGTGCTCCAAACCTTGCATTCTGCTGAAAATAGTTGCAGAATTGTACAAACAGTGCTTTTACTCTAAAGCAGAAGTGTTCTTTGGTCAAAAATAATTTGCTTTACCTAAGATATATAGCTTAGGGGTGGCATTATTTGGAGGCATTTAAAGAATATATTTCAGAACTCAAAAATAAAGGAACCAAGCGTTAAAGCAAAATATTACATCCAATAGAATTAAATGAAGATATGAAGGAACCTATAGGGTTATCTCATAATAATACGTTTAGTTTTTTCATTGGTAAGAATTAAAAGAAAGGAGATAACATTCTTAATTAAAGTGGGTACACGTTCACTGACTTCTGGAAGTGCTCAGTTTTACACCAGCCCAGAGACTGGCTCAGGAACTGTCTTTTGACACTGAAATCTGAGGATAAGACCTTCCCCTGGCACGTTTAATTCCATGGTGATTACAGACCCTCGGGTGTCTCCCTAGTGAGAGGCAAGGTTTTACAATATCTAACTTAGGCCACTTTATTCTTTGAGGCAAGCACTGATTTTTACTAACTGCAAAGCCAATAAATCATCAGTTTCCACAACAGTTCTTGTTCAGATACACCATGAAACTCTATGTTAACCCTGCATGCCAAGCTCCCATATTTGTAGACAGATGAGTCAATAGCAAGATTATATTTTCCCAAATGGGATTTGAGCTCTGACTTTTAAACTGGAGCAGCAGGTGTGTATCTTCACAGATTTAAGCTTTTTCCATATGGATTAAATATGTTGTGACACTAGTTTCATATATCTCTCCATCAATAAAGCACTAACAGTGTAATAACTAGGAAAATACTTTTTTAAAGTAGCTTTTTGTATGCAACCGCTATTGTAATTAGCAGCTAACAACAAATCTCAGCACTTTGTTGTTGTTGTTATTTCCTGCTAAAAGTTTGAGTCACAATAAAAGACTAATTTCCTGAAACTGCTGGTGGATGAGGGGGAGGTGGAGGAAGGAGATCATGAAATACATACAATTTTCACATATAGGATGCTGTTGAAAACATAATTGTCTAAGTGTTCTTTTCTGAAAATACGTTCTATATTCCTGGATTGTCTTGGCTATCAGGAGCAGGATTGAAATCTCCACTTTAGTATTTATCCGAGGCTGTGATAGCTCAGTCGTCTGCCTCCAAATGCCAAGATAGAGGGAATCTCATCAACCACAGACCAGCTGCATGATGGGCAGTTAATAGATATATCAAACCTTAGGATATATGCTAAGCTGAGGAGATGATTGGTCGGTTGATATACTGATTGATTAGCATAGGGAGAATGGGTTTCTTCTTGACAACCTAAGATTATGCTTCAGCTAAGCTCAAATTGCTTACACCTCTTCTATTGGGTTTAAAATTACAGTCCTGTCATCTAAAATCTCCCTTCAATGAAATTTTTACCATATATAAAAATTAAAGGGAAAAAGAAAGTAGGTGCACTGGATAAGAGTAAATGGAGTAGATATATTTCACAATAGTGCTGTTGGTACCACTAGAAAAAGTTGATAAGTAAATCCACTTGAAATATATTATATATTCTGTTAACTATTAAAGACCACTTTAAAATAATAGGGAAAGGTCAAAATACTAAAAAGAATCAGTGTGTTTATAGCACTGCTTATACAGCTTTAAAGATGCTACACAAGTTATTAAGCAAAATAATTATACACTTGTGACACTTCAAATATATTTTTGCCCTTTTTCCAGGCACTTCCTATGCTCAGTAGATATTTATTTAAATTATATCAGAGGTATCAAAGAAATATCACATAGTTGCAACAAAATGCCACTTCTCAAATTAAAGGGCCTATATGTGGAAAAGAGGAACAATATATATATTTTTGTATTTTTCATTGAGAATTTAATTTTTTTTCCCAAGAAAGGATACGGCATTAAATTTTGTTTATAATGTATTATAAACTGCATCATTCTCAAGGCACAGAGGTTTCAAAAAGCAGAATATTTTTAAAATTATTATATTACGTAATTATATGTTGCCAAAACACATGCATTTGTTACACATACCATCCATTTAGTTACTAACATTACATGCTCCTCATAATACTAGGCTTTGTCACTTGAATAAGGTACCAGATCTATTAAATAACACATAAAAACCCAACAAAATTTATATTACCTTTAATTTCATACTTTGAAATACTCATCTCTGCTTGGGCAAACACGAATGTGGTAGTCATGTAACAAAAGGAAAGTGACTCATTAAAAATGTTAAAATCTGCATTAATAAATAAGGCTGGGTTTCTCAGCTTTTTTTTTTCTCCTCTCTCGTATCTGCTACGAGCGGTAGGGGATCAGCTGCAACTCAAATCCCCAGCTGAACAACCCAAATACAACTGAGTGAGCAGACTTAAAACAAGGCCATTTATTGGTGCCTGTTATGCAAACAAAGCATCCAAGTCTTAGAAACAGATGTCAACTGAAGCATATGCTTACTGTAAACTGGAATTTGATTCTCTTTATAAAAATAGACTTAAATGGGCCTTCAGAGACTAGGCTGCCTCTTGTTGTATACCGTTGCCGAACTTGATTCAGCCTTAAGCTTTCTGAAAGATGAATAGACTGATATCCAAGGGCAAAAAAAATAAAATTAAAAAAAAAAAAAAAAAAGAAAAAGGAAATAAATGATAACATGTTGGAGCAGTTCCCAGAAGCAATTTTACAGATTTTCTCTAAAAACACAAGACAGGAAGTTCAAAGCGTAGCACAGGTCACCCATGGCATGTTGAGTTATCATTTTTATACCACTTAGGGTGAAAAAGGGACTTTATGTTCAAGTGGCAAGTTTAGTACTCTGCTTTTTCTTCTGCTGCCTTTTTTTTTTTTTAACCTCTTCTCACATCTTGATGCCTTTTAAATGTCACTTATTTTACATGAGGCAGTTGGTGGAGACATGAGTCAACAGCAATCAGAACCATTATCCCCTGCAGCGAGCCCTGGTCCTAATGCATTATGACACCTTAGCTGGCCAGCCACCGATTTACCTTTCTGCTTCTTAGGGAATTAAGTGGCATCATGTGAAAATGGTTGTGATATGAACAGCATGGGCATAACTGGTATTAAATTTACCTCTCAGCCTAAGTGAATTTTCCTCACATGTGACTAATCAAAATGAAAGCTGTGGACATGGGCAGATCTGGCCAGCACTTCTCCACCCCTGGGATTGGGGCTATTTTGTTTTATCTCTTTGTACAAGCTGGCAGAAGTTTAAAGTGAAGGGGATAATCCAGTGCTGGTGTCTTTATGAAATAACATCCTTACATGAAGAGGCTTTTAACTGTCTGTCGCTGTCCTCTCAAAAAAAAAAAAGAGCGTGACAATCTCATTTTGCTGAGCACCCTCCCATGAAAGGAGAAAATAATAGCCATAACAGCTATGGCTAGTACTGACCTTACATGATCCATTATTCACTAAACACTTTAAAAGTCAGTTTTACATACACTGTGGGGGAAATTAGAGAACTATCACAATCATTTTCACTTTAGTGAATTTGTCTTCTGTTTGAAGTCAGTTACCTGATATCCAGCATACAGAACTGTCTGCATCGTTCCAAAAAAGAGAGAAAGGGGAAGTCTTACCTTAAAAATTGATTGCATGCAAAAGCCTAGTACTTTTCCTGTTTTGATTAATAAGGGTACTGACAGCAATGAAACTCAATTTGGAACCAACTTTCTTCAGAGTAAATGTGAAATAACACAAAAATCATTATATAATTTAGAAGTGTTCAGCATCAGTAGAAACATATTTTTATCAATCATTTCAGCTGAGATAAGTAGGTGCCAAAGAAAGTCCAGGCAGAGCAATTATCATCCTGTGCAGTCAGAAAGATATTTATTCACAGACAAGAGTGACTTGCGTTTTACTACAAACCGACTGTGAATGTTACTGATAATAGCAACAGTGCTAGATGTTCCCAAAGTACTTTAGTATCCCTCTAACAACTTAATTGTGCACGACAAAAGAGAGTGGAGCACTAAGTCCTCTTCTACTTGCAAAAATGCTCAACCTTCTGTAACTATGAGAATTAAGCTCCAATCCATGAATTTTAGGCATTTTCTTCCTGCTATAAGTAATAGTTGGACGGTAACCTGAAAATACAGTTATTTCTTCTAATTCTGTTTGAATATTGGTTTTGTGCTCAAGTCAATGAAGAAGCCGTATTTTCTAAGTATGAAATGTGGCTTTGCATTAATTAGCCATTTTTCCTTTTGTTATGGTTGTTCTATTCTACTTCAAACACCAGGAATAGCTAACTGCAGACAGTGCTAGAAGACTTTCAACAATCTATTAATGTAAAGCATGTTTGACTGGAGAAAAAATAATTAAAAATAACAAAAATGAACAGAAGGAACCTATGAAGGCATATTTTCTTAAAGAAAGGAGAACATGTAAATACACAAATTTACATCTTTGTATCTATCTCACATACAATAAGAGATTATATTCTTTTTAAGAGCATAAACAAGCACTAACAAACACCTTAAATATGTTTTGCACTCATTTTGAAAAAATAATGAAGTTAAAGATCAGGGAGAGGGTTCAGATTTTTGATTGTTATAAATACAGGAAAAAAAATCATCATGAATTGTGCCTGGTTTTTGTAACCTTCATTTTATCAATGAGGCCACGTAATTAGGGTCAAGTTAATGTACAGATTGAAATTTAGGGAGCATGGCAATTAAGATAAACAGGAAAATTACCTTCTCCCAAAAGGATTAGCCTCAAGTGGAAAGGTTGGTTCAGAAATTTATAATCTATTTGGTAAGGAAGACTGATCCACAGTAAGTCCGAACTGTGTAGAATGGCATATTTTTCTTAAAAGAATTATAGAAAAATAGAGTAGGGCCATCCTTTTTTTTTTTTTTTTTTTTTCCCCCTCTCCTCCCTGAAGGAATATGACTTCAACATCAAGAATGGTTACAATAGATATGACATATGTCTTCTCTATTTTTTTTGCTTTCTTAGTTTGAGACCTGGACCTTGAACACTTTAGCAGCCACAAAAAGGCAAAAGATGATTTCTTCCATCAGATTATACATTAGAGTCACTGTAAAAATATCTGGACAGAACAGATATTTGCAAATATCCTCTTAGATTTTCCGTGCTTTGTTCACTAAACAACTAGAATTATTACTTCAGAGTTTGAAAAAAAAAAGACAATGACAAAGCATAAACAAAATTATTTTTCTTCATTACCTAAAGGGTTCTGTCAATTCCCATTTAGCCACCCCAACTTTAACTTCTCAAAAATAATTAAATATAATCATTTTGCACTAATTGCATCCCCCTTTTCAACTCTTTTGCGACAATATAACTAAGAAAATAAGAAAAGTTTGAATATTTTATTCAAATTGTAACCTTTACTAAGAAGAAAAGAAGTGATACCGCTGAGTAGTGGCAACTTACACTGACACTTCTGTGATATCCTTCATCAGAAATTCTGGACATACTTGCATGCTACTTACCACCCTTCCAAACACTGAATAACGCAGTGAATGGAACAAAGGCGGCAGATTTGATAGAGCCAAAGTTCTACTGGTTTGAGTAAAAAGGATAACAGTGGAAATGCAGCACAGGGATAATGTTTTTTCAAATGCTTATCTGAATGCTTTCCATTTCATTACCTAGAAGTACATTTGGGAAACTGAATTTTTTAACATATGTTTTCAACATACACTAACATATATAAACCAACGTACGCATGTGCTCGTCTCCATCACTGAGTCACTGTAAGAAGCAAAGGTTTCCAGACTTATCACTATCAGCCTCTCTTTTAACAACTGTACCTACAAATGAAAGCCAAAGAATCCAGGCAAATTTGTCCTGTTAAAACTCCTTAGGGGCAATCACTGTGTTGACAGCTCTGCCAGTACAAAAATGCCCCTGACCTGCCTGGCATGACTAGGGCAATCGCTGCTCACGTTCTGTCTTTTCCAGCATCTCTTTCCACAAGAGTGGTGCGAAAGTGTCACCCACGTAGGCTACGTGCTGCAGTGCCAGGTAAGCTCACTGCACCGCTTACACACGGGGCACGAATGAACTGAACGGGTTTGTCTTATAAAAAGGTGTGCTTGTCATTTAATAACAATTGCAAATTTAATAACAAAAAAAGTTCAGGATTTTGCTTGGTTTTATTGTTTTATTCTTTTTTTTTTTTTTTTTTTTTAAAATTTTT
>JAVCKT010027824.1:0-23986 GCA_032273925.1 Rhynchotus rufescens | reverse complement strand
GCAGGTGGACGCTGCCCCCCCACCCTCCCAAAGAGTTCGCTTGCCTGTTGACAAACGTGAGAAATGGAGGAACTTCTGGCAAGTGAGAATTCCTGTCTTTTATTTTAAATCCTCACTTTCCTTGTTACTCAGAGACTCTCCCCAACTCCTAGTGTTTTTCATGATTTGAATGTTTACTGTGACTTCTCTCTCCGTCTTGTTTGCTTGCGCTCCAAAAAGAAAGACGAAAATCACAGAAAAAGTAAACAAAGAGCAGGGAAATGGGACTTGGCCTTTGAAGTTTTCCATGGAAGAAGCTTCCCATTTTTTTTTCTCTCCCTGAATCTTTTTCCTCACTGTCCCGCTTCCCTTTCTTTCCCGCTGTAACCTTGCTCCGTGAGCAGTGGGTGTCTGCGGGTGTCTGTGATGGTGGCAGCAGGGGAGGGCCCGTGGGGCAGCAGTGGAGATTTAGCCCCCTCGGAGCCAGCGAGGGGGCCGCTTCCAGGCGCCGCTTCCACAAGTGCAGGGAAAGGCGGCAGCTCCTTTCAGGGACTCTTCGTGGACCTGACCTGAGAGGAGCACGTTCGCTGCGCAGGGGAAAGGACAGCGAGGGCAAGGAAAAAAATAAAATAAAGTAAAAAAAAAACAGACGGAAGAAAAGCTCTTTGAGCAGTAACACACTGGCTCTTTCTTCCTGCAGGCAACGCGCTCCAGCTCCTGGCGACGTGTCCTGCACTATCAGATATCATATGACTCTTTATTTGGCCTCCCGGTAGCAGCATGGGCCTGCGAGGGCTCCACTTGTTTTCTTTTCCTTTCATTTCCCTCTGCCCGGTTCCCTCCCGTTTCCCGCGTGCCCCTGTGGAGATAGTCTCCCCTCACGGCCCTTCGCGGGGTTTTGTCCCCAAGCTCGAGAGAGGAAGAAAAACTTAATGATTTCCAAGGGCTGGTTTTAATTCCCTGCCCAAATTGGCATTCGTGGTAGAGCTGAAAAAATAAAGGGCGCCTTTTAGTTTCATTCCTCCCGGCTGCATCTGCGCTCTCCCTTGCTGGCGGGTCTCGCTGCGTCCTCTCGCCTTCATGCGTCTCCCTCTGCCTTGTCCGGCTTAGTCGAGGAACTTGGGATACACCTGTGTCAGCCTAAGAGAGCTGCCTGCTGCACCCGCTGCACCGTTTCCCTCCCTTTCATAAGCTTTCATCTATTCATTTAATTTGGGCACCTTGCAGTTACTGTACTTGAGAGCCTTGTAGCTCCTGCCCTGTATGTGGAGGTTTTCAGTATTCAAATAGCCAACGGGAATGTTAAGGCTGGAAGAGGATTAAATACTGTGCTCCTGGAGTGCACGCTGCCCTCCAAGGTGTAAATTAGACCTGGTTTTTGTGTGCTCTCCATAGAAGTTGGCTGCACCCGAGCACTGATCGCCAGGAAAGGGCCAAGGAGAAGTTGGACAGGAGCTGGGAACCGAGCGAGTATGGCCAAGCAGACCAGCCTTCTGGCAGCAATATTTATGATACTGACTCACATTTTCGTTAAGTGGGATGGCTTTTTTTCCCTCCTTGTGCCGGTTTTAGCGATAAATCATTCAGATAAACACTGATGCAAAACTTTTTGCCTGAAAACGCAAACTCAGTTCAACAGAAAAAAAAAAAAAAAAAAAAAAAGGTGGATTTCTATAAAATGTATTAAATGGTTGGGAGAAAAGAAAGTCCCGTCTTTCCAAAATAGAGGTGCTGTCTCGTTTCGATACTTCGCTGTGCCGTGTTTTGTCCCCATACTTTCCTCTGTGATGTTTTCCTTTCTCTTTTTGAACTCAGGCTTTTGTTGGACAAATGTCAGAATTGGTTTCTAAAGGAAAAAGGGGATGGGGGGGAATCCTTAAACGCCTGCCAAAAAGAGAGGGTTCAGAGCGGGGAGCGTAGACCGGTCAGGAGGAGTTTCGAGTTTTTGATCTTTTGTTCGCTTCATTTTGGGGCAACCTGAATTGTAATATACTTTGGCAAGCAAGCCCGAAAATGAGCTTTTCACACAACTTCGCCCTCACTGCAATTATTGTTGCGTTTTTCTGAAACTCAGTGGGTTCTGTTTTGTGGGTTTTTTTTTTTCTTTCCTTTCCATCTGAATCTGGTGAGATCAGAGAAGGCGACGTCCCGCGCGCGCTGCAGAGACACAAAGGAGTTGCTGGCACTTTCTGGAGGAGGGCGATGCTCCCGCTGGCCACTCGCGCTGCCCGTTTGCACCGTCCCCTCTCTGAGCCCATTGCCCCTGCGAGTGCAAAGTGCACACAAATTTGGTATACGTGACTTATATATAGTATTTTGTACTGATACAGCCTCCGAGCAGAGCCTTGGCTATATAAACTTCAGCATATCCTCTCTGGCGGGTGCTTAGGCCGGCTTACAGAAGCAGCCTTATGTGTGAGGCAGATACAGGCTGCGGATTCTTCTTTTTTCACTCCAGAAAAAAAAACTATTTTGGTCGTATTGCAGGTGTGTCGAGCACACCTGGGTCTCCCCTGCTACGCGGTGGTGTTTCCTTCTCCTTCCTTATCTCCCTCGGAGACCTTGCCGCCGCAGCCGGGGCAGGTTTGCCTCGGACAAGGCTAGTTAAAAGCTGAGCTGGAACAGGAGCGTGCGGGGTGAGGGAGCGCTGGAAAGCAGGCCCAAGAAGTCCGTGGCCCAGCAGCAGGTATCTGTGCACCGTGTAGCGCGCGCTCACCATGGGAGAGCTGACCTGAGGGGACTCCTGCTGTCTGAAACTTCACTTTTAGGTCCTTTAGGTCTATCAGAAAATGGGCTCAAATCTCTCAGACCCGCTCTAAATGGCAGAGCCATTCTTCTTTCTTAGTTTCTGGTCATAATCTAAGTGGGAATTAAGAGAATCTTTAGCCACAGAAGCTGTTTTGAGACTCCTTTCCTTTTCTTTCATACTCTGGCCACCGAAAATCAGCTTTGTTTTAACGTTTCGTGCTGAGGCACATACATGGTCCTGAGTAAGGAACGACAGGCTCTGCTGGAAGAAAATTTGATTTTGAAATAAGTGTTGCGACCATTTAAAAATCGCGTGCTGTTCATGCACAGCACGTTATGTTCCCAGCTACTCTGCGCGCGCGCTCCAGTGTTCCCAACAGCCAGAGCTGCAGATATTTATTTGTGAGATCGTTCCCGTAGCCACCCGCAAATTCACTTGACTCGACAGTCAGCAAACAGCGTGGCGATAAGGCCCGAGTTGGAGACTTTTATCGGGATGGCGCAAAGGCTCCTTTCAAGGTTGGGGCCGTTTCAGCAGAGATTGTTGCTCAGCATCTTTATTAGCAAGAGTAATTCATTCTCCTCAAACTTACCTGCCGTCAACGCTGCAGAGCGGGTAGTTCAAAGTTATTATGAATGCCAGTGACGATAAAATACGTATTGGGATGCCTCACGAAATAACTACAATAAAGAGCCACAAAAAGGAATCGAAATCCAAGTGCTGTGATTCATTGCTCGCAAGGTTTTGTTAGCGTAGCTTGGAGCCGGAGGAGCTACACCAGCGTGGTGTTTAGCCTTGGCTTAGGTCTGCTGCTTTCGTCTGCTTTTTTTAAAAAAAAGAAACAACCTGGTCCAGATCTGTTGAGTACTTGGGAGGGTGGTAGCCAAGGGACAAAACAGCTTGTCTAACACATGTCTTCATAGTGCACCCGTGTGGGGTCTGTAGACCTCGGCCCGGATCACCACTGTCAAGAGAAATGCGTTTTCCTGCAGCGTAACAAGTTGTCCTGCTGCTCGCGGATGTCAGCAATCCCAGCTCAGCGCCCAGGGAAAAGGTCTCCCCTCCAAAGAGGTGACTCTCCCGTTTGACATTTCATTAGCGCCTAAAGCGCCTGTAAATCTGATGTGGCCACTAAGAGGAAAAAATTCGGGTTTGTTTTTGCCAGGATGCATGTGTTGGTTCTGTATTAGCGTTACGGTGAGATGGTATTTCAACCTAAACACCAATTTCGGTGGCTTACCACTAAAAAGCTAGCTGAGTTGGAATATCAGGCACTCGTTCCAAACTCTGAGGTGAAGCTTATGTTATTTTGGAAAATGTGAAGAAAGTCGTAGTTACTTTTTCTTTTTTTTTTCATTCTTTTCTTTTTTCATGTGTGTTGGGCAGTCACACTAAGACAGGAGCATTTTCTGATTAACTAATTACTGAAACCCATTAATTTTTCCACTCTCATTCTATTTTTAATTTTTAGTGTTTCTTCAATACCAAATGGAAATTATAAAGAGCTAATTTCCTTAAACTAATTAGACTTACAATTTTAATCTCACCAAACCCAGGAAATTCCACACGATGTGTTTCTGTAACTCTGCCATGTTGCACATGCCTCCCTCCTCCTTGAAACCCTTGTATTGGCCTTCAAAAAATCCTGGGAAAACACTCAACACTTGCCTGAGCCAGCCTTGCCAGTCCAAACTCCCCTGAACTGCTGGCACCAGTCGGCACCCAGATCCAGATTTTGCGATTTGAGCTCATCTCTTTTGAAAATAATAACATGGAGTATCCAGGCGTTTCTATGCATGAGCTTAAGATTTTAAAGAAAATGAATGAGCTTAAGATTTTAAAGAAAATGAATAAATGAAATAATCAGAGTGATTCCGTTTCCACTGAAGCCAGCACACATTGAATCCACATCCCCTGGGTAAAATTTCTGATGATATTTTCCAAAACTTGATTTTTGCTCAGATGGCTTTTTCAATTTTGACCATCTGGAGAGCGGTAAGTTAGTTCCATAGAATATTCTTTATGAAGTCCTTTGAGTAGCTTGCTTCACCAAACTTTTTGACCGGTTAATCTCAACTACCTATCCCATAAAGCCTGACGAGTTAGCGTGAGAAATAGTTTGTGTTCCCTCCCCTAAGGACAAAAAAAAAAAAAAAAGAAAAGAAAAGAAAAGAAAAAGGGCTCGGTGATGATTTGTTTGGCTGGAGAACCAGGAAATACCAGTGAAAACTCTGTGTAGGAAGATGCCAGAGTCTTCTTCAGTGAGATCAGCTGTTCTTTTTATATATATGTATTTTGTTTGTGACTTCTTTTTTTTTGGCTTGTTGAAGCATATCCCTATAATCTTCAGAAGCCACAGAAAATTGTGCTGCCACAATAACCCTATACAGCTGGAGAGACCAAAACAGAGCTGATCTCAGGCAGCTTTTCCTCCTGACAAGACGAGCCAGGAAGTTGGGTTTGAGCTTTAGTTTGTGCCATTGCCTGCATATTGCAGGAGCACCAGGGTGTACACTACAGCAAATCTTCCTCTCTGCAGACAGCCATTTTTTCCCTTCTGGTGCAATCCTTCAACTTCTGTTTTCATGGTATTCTCACCAAAGCCTCGGGTTGAAAAGCATGGCAAAAAATGGAGCCTCTCGGAGTCCAGTCTCTACTACTGATACAGTTAAAAATTAATCTGTCACTCATACCAAAAAAAAAAGAAAAAGAAACCAAAAAAAAAAAAAAAAAGAGGTTATTCTATATCAGAAAGCAGAGGGGAACATTTTCAGCCTTTTCATTTTGCATTATGCTCTTGTCAGATAGCGTAAGGCTGTTCTGGTGCCTGCTTTGGAGGACCTTTGTGCAACTCTGTCGTGCGGCACAAAGCGGAGTCAGGGAGCGAGCAGCACTCTCGTCTCTGATCAAAACCGACCAGCTAATGATGGCAGGAACCTGGGGACATGTAGGTGCTCCCTTTTGTAGCAGATATAAAATAGCGATTCACACTGCTGTTCACGATTGCATAATGTCCTGGCTAAATTTCAATTAATGTAATTATATTTGGCCTCCTTGAATTCCCTTTGAAGTGTCAGTGGGGTGCGCTAATAGTCTCTTCCTGGCCTGAACCATAGCATAAAGGTATGGAGCTCTAAGCAGCTGCCAGCCCTCGCTCCAAGGAGGGCTACGTTTCGTTTTGGAGAGAGGTAAACCCTTCGGAATGTCATCTGCAGCTACAGAGTAGCCTTGGCAAGCATTCCTCTTCCATACCTTCATTTGTCTGAAGTGTTTTCTATCAAAGCTAATGATAAGAGCCTCTCCCCGCCACAGTCTGGTGATATTTGGAAGAATTATCGCCGTTCTGCAAATGAGGAAACTGAGGCACAGAGCTTCGGGGTGACTTTCCTGAGTTCCCACAGCAAGTGGTAGAGCCAGGAAGATAACTTGGGAATCCTGGATCCCAGTCCCGTGCTCTAACCACTAGGAAACGCTACCCCTCTGAATGTAAGCTGTTGTTATTAAGATGTGGTTTATCTTTCATGCGAGTTGCCATCTGTTATATTGCCGACTTGCTATTAGTTACTAAAGCTATTCACATTTTAAACTGTTTTGCATTTAAGCCTACGGTAGACTTCGTCAACAGCAGCAGCATTTCTGCTGTGATAGCACCGGACAAATATTAACTCATGTGTTTTTAGTAAATTTTTGCAATGCTGCAAACCCACAATTTAGAGTGAATTTAAATAGACCTTGAAAGGCCTACTTGTTTGACGTCGGTTTGGTATCATAGCTGTCAGCTGTACCGTAGTTAAAACATGACTGTATATACTCACAGTTATGATTATGAAGATAAAATTCCACATGGTAACTGAATGTAAATTGAGTCATTGATAACTTTATAAGTCTTGGGCCTGGCAGCCGTGTGGTGGCTAAAATCTTTCTAATATGTAGTAGAAAAAAAATATATATTCCTCTTGAGCTCTTACTGATGCTTCTGGGAACCTCAGTGAGCTGAGAACAACAAGGTCATTTCTTTTAGAAGCCGTTGGGAAAAGCCCCAAGCAGGATCTAGGGAAAGGCCTGAAGCTAGGAAATGAGAAAAAGACTCTGGAAAAGTGCAAGTTCTTCCGTGCTTTGTATGTGCGAGGGTATTTTCCTAGATCCTCCATGTCACAGTTTGCAAGGCGGTTTTGGAGGCCTGGTGTGCGGGAGAGCAACCTGTCCCAAAAAGTGGAGAAATATCCTTGTAGCTGAAGGGGGAAGTTGTTGTTCCAAACTATCCAACATCTACGAGCGCATGAGGACAAGAGGTGAGACAGACGAGTGAGTCAGATACAGCCTGGACAGCCGTGTCTCTCTATCTTCAGAGGGGGTAGAAAAGGACCCAGGTTATAGTCTCATCTCCTCTCCTCACGTAGGCAAGAAAACCCTGCAGAATTTCTTGCCTAAACCCCTGGCATCTGGTGCACTAGGACATACCTTTCAGGAAGATGGATAATCCTGGTGTAAAGACTTTAAGGGAAGACACATGCATTTAAGTTGATTGTTTAAAGATTTTTGTATGTCCATGTCACATTTTTGAATGTGAATTTGTCTAATATCAGCTGTTTCTTCGTCTGGTGTATTAAGGAGCCCTCTGCTGTCAGAAATCTTCTCCCCACACCTGCTATTCATAAACTTTGCCTCTGTGACTGATTGATGGTGAATTTTTGACACCCAGAGTGCATTTTGAAGGTATGGGAAGGTAATTAGCAGAATTTGAAATGAGATAAGAAGAACTATTAGTGGCAGAAGTAATGGATGAAATAGAGAGGAGAAGCAATAGGCAGAGACAGTGATTTCTTTTTCTCTTCCAGACTACTTGAGGCAGAAAAAAAATGTGGGTAAAGGTTTTTAACCATCCTGATGCACAGAAAGGAAGAAACATAAGGGGAAAGGACTTGAGAACAGACCTCAAAACCCACATGAAGAGCAAAGCATTCTAACACTTTAAAGGAAAGAGAAACAAGTGTAGTCTGTAATGGTCAATAAGGTCAGGAAAAGGGGAAATATCAGATTATGTTAAGAACGTAACAAAAAGGGTAACAGCAGTTCGCCTTGGGTAGCACGGACTAAGGCCTCTGCATCAGTGGCCTATCATTCCTATCTCGCAAGAGGCCAAGGGGCTCAGCTCATTACGGCTTTGAAACCCTGCTCCTTAGTCCCTAGATTAGTGGGGGACCGGCGTGGTTTTAAAAGGCCTGGACACACTCAGACTTTGTGAGAGACACTGGCCAAATGTTCTGCCCAAGGCCCCCTCTCTGTTCGGGATTAAAACTCCAGCGTCCACGGCGTAAGGAAAGGCTAATGAGGAAGGGAAAGTTCTTTGCACATGTGTGGGTTTTGTGGCTAATGACAGAGGAACAAAGCACCGGGGGAAAACTTGCTTTGGGTAACGGTACTTGGAGGGTTTTCAGGCTCGTTCTGTTCCAGCCGCCCTCTCTGTAGGGGCCTCCTGCTTTGCTCCGGTGGCTGGAACACAGCGGGCTGGACACGCTCCTCATCCCGCGCCCCTCATGGCACAGCCCCGGACTCCCCTCCTGCCAGTTAGGCCAGACACCTCCTCGCAGTGGTTTCCTACCTGTGGGGCAGCTGGAAAGATTAGATCAATCTAAAATGCTGTGAAATCCTTAGGTGCAGGTAACAAGGTTGTGCGGATCTTTGCTTGTCACACAGATCAGTATAAAGAAGCCCTGCGTCTTTATTTCAATTTTGAGATCATTTCTCCCCTGTCTTCCTTTACCTGGAAAATAATTTGGATAACACTCGCCGCTGCTGTTACCAGAGCACTGTGCGTCAGCCTACTAAATTTTCTACACACTGAAGGTCTTGCTGCTTGCTTCTTAAATCCTCATGAAGTTCTATGGCCAAGGTAAAATTCAGTTGGCCTCTATTATGAAAAAAAAACCTCTATTTTTTAAAAAGACTTGGATTTTCTTTTGAAAACACGGGCCTATGTCCTAACCATTCTCGGAAGATAAAAAAGACTGAGACAAAAGATAATTCTGAAGTTGCCATTGGAGGCCAAACACTGAAATGCTGCCAATCTGGACCGACCAGACCAGAGCTTTTAAGATATGTGCTTTTGTAGTACACTTAGAGAGGAAGAAAAAGGAACCCTTCAAGCTGTCCTTGTATGCCTGACTTGTCTCAGACTTGAATGAAGTGCGTGGAAGGAAACTGCACAACACTTGCTGCTTGCTGGGAGCACATATCTGGGCTTTCTTGTTGACTGATGGATCACTGAGTGTTGGATTCCGACATCTCCCAAACAAGGCCGTCCCCTTGGATGCGTGCAAGGAAAAGGGGACCAAAAAAAAAATTCTCGGAGCAAAAAGCAAAACTGCTGGAAACATGAACATTGTTTCTAAACCCGTTTCTGCCTGTCAGTGGTATGGGAAGAATTTTCATTCTCTTTAAGGCTATTTAAACTATACTTCAGGGCTAAAATAACAGAAAAGACTATCTAATCCATTCTCAGCTTTGAAACCACAATGGACAACAGATTTTGGTTGCCACATACATCCAGTGCGATAGACAGCTTACTGGAATTGGTCAAAAGTGCTCACTACCAATTGCCAAAAAAGAAAAGGAAAAAAAGAAAGGAAAATGCTCTTCTCTTTCTTCTCGTTATTTTTCTCTTTGCAGAACAAAAAAAGAGATTTTTAAAATTCAAAATAACTTTTTCAGTGGTTTGAAATTCTGATTTTTCATGTGATGAAATAGCAGGAAACTGAGACTGCTTAAAATTCTCATTACAATTTTGTGGGTTTGTTTTGATATAGAAGACTGTTCTTTCCCTTTCTGCCTCTGCCACCCCCGTACTTTTCTTTGCCACATCCACACACCGCCCCATGGCTGGCTCTCCTGGATGGCACTTTACTCCGCATGCCGAACCCATTCACTCGTGAGCATGGGCAAGGGGAGGCTCCCAAACTTGGTCGATTTATGGTGAGCCCATGGTAGGACCCCTCTGGATCCTGGAAGTGACACCGGTCCTGGAGATATTCTTTGTGAAGCGAGTAAGGAATATGATGGCATCACTTCTAATCAGGATGAATATTATCGTAGTCAGCAGTAGGTGTCACGGGCTATTTGGGTACATCGTGGATCTGACATTAGGACACTAGTGTTCATAATGTTTCTGTCACTTACTCAATGCATGATCTTTGACTTCTCTATTAGAGCTTGCTTTCTGTGCTAGGACATCCTGACACAGGTAATAAACCTAAATTTCATTCTTTCATTTGAGAGATTACATTAGGAGCTATGCATATTTATAGCAGCAGTACTTGGGGGTGTCAGACCAACACTGCTGTCTTGGTTTGAAGAAGCAGTTATTTCTGTGTTGAGGGGGTTTTGTTTGATTGATTTTTGTTTTTCCAAAGTATTAAAGAACAGCAGTGAAATCAGGGTGCTTGGTGATGATGAAATTAAAACCCATCAGTTTAGAACGGATGCTTATATTGCTTTTCTGTCTACCTGTAGCACCTTTAGTATTGAGCTGAATAAAGTGGCAGTAGCATTAAGGAGGAAGCCTAAATGGACATTATTGACCAGATGGATGCAGCTGCTTTGTTACATTCTCACTGTTTTGTTTTTGAGCTGTGCATTTCACTCTCTGGCAGCCAATTAGAAGACTCTTCCCTTTTATAAAGTCTGTAGTCAATGATGCCCTGATCCCCCTGGATAACTCTGCAGTTTAGTTCAGTCTTCTATAGGTCCTTTCTTCCCCAGGGAAAGTTGTGCAGATTGGGCTCATAGGTGCCTTTGCTTCCAATAAATGCTAAACAAAGAGAGGCAGAGATTTGTCCCAAGGAGGGTAGTCCCTGAGTGATCTGACTTGGTCAGTGAGTGTTAAGAAGTATTGCTGCTTGAGGGAGAGTGAATGCTTTTATTGGTGATTGGTAGATGCACATGGATGTGGTCTGCAGACCACAGACCAAACAGCCATGAAGTCCATTAAAAAATTAGAGAGAGTCGCCCAGATATTTCAAGACATAAACTGCTCATCAGTCAGCGTGAAGAAGTTATCTGTCCCATTTGAGCCTTGTGTAGAGCTGGAGTGTTACAGGTGTTGCGCGTTTCACCAGAAACAGTGACTGTCAGCCAGTGTAGAGCAAAGGACATTGAGCTGCTTGAAAAGCCATCAGCTTGATGAGACAAGGGCATAGGAGGGATGTGTTGCTTGTGGCTGGGCTGCAGGTGAGTGAGGTGACCACAGAGCAGGCAGCTAAGAATGGGAACTTGGTGTGAGTAGTGGGAAGCACTGCTGATAGGAGGCAGATGGGTAGACTGATTGCAGCCACGCTGGGGACAATCTCTTCTCTTTCACCATCCCATGGTAAGATTAAGCCTGCTGCTAATAGTAATGAAGAACAGTTAATAAAGATCAGGTTCTGCTGAAGTAACGGCGTTGGCATTGAGAGTAGTACATTTTGCAGATTTGTGTGTGTGTGTGTGTGTGTGTGTGTGTGCACTTGCTGGTGGTGTTCCTGGTGGGTGGCTGAATCATCCTGAAGGCATTCAACAGGAACCAGCTGCTGAGAATATTAAAATGCAAGCATTTATTCCTCTAGAGAGACAGTCGCATCTGCAAACTTTTCCTGTCTTGATAGTACAGATAATCCCAGGGAGTATTCTCTAGTAGTTTTTAACTCTCTCTTCATTTATACATTTTCTTTAAAGCCACACGTGCTTTGGGTCTGCCCAGAAAGGCAGGCTTAGCTGCAGATGCGAGGCCACTCCTGCCCCAGGCAGGTGGCCTTCGAGCCCCTTGCTCAGGCTGAGGGAACGTATGTGGAGAATATGTAACTGGCTTTGGCTCATTCTTCCATGTTTTTTTCATCCTCCTCTTTTCAAGAAGCTCTGTCTTGGAAGCCTGAAATGGTAGAGCTGCAGTCTGCTACCAGGCCATGGTTTTATAACTTTCATACCAATGGGAGGTTGGTCAGAGAAATATCATTGCAGTGGCGGGGTTTAAATTGTAAGAAAGAGATGTTTAGATCTGACTGACTAGGGTGTTGAACATATTGATTATTGTTCATGTCTGTTATTCCCAACAAGGAACATGTCACTTGACAGGCACCTAAGAGCAACAGTTTCTATCCCTAAATTGCTGATATTCTAGGGGACATCTTAGGGGAAACTGAGCACGAGCAGCTTTCGGGAGCCCTGTCAGGAATGGATAGTGCTCGTCACCCATTAGAAACCAGCTCTTGGTCAGATGTCCCGGAACATGACACCAGATGTCTTGGTCCGCAACCCAGAACGTGGTAACCAAAGGCCCTGAGGCGAGGGGAGAGGAAGGTCGTAGCTACAGTGAGCGTTTCTTCTGTTAAGCCGTTTTTTCAGCCATGCATTTTGCTGCTTTCTTCCTCCGAATCCATTCACATACTAACAGTATGTGAAATCACATACTAACAGTGTGGGAATACGAGCATTGCCACATACTAACAGGAGGAGCGGGAAGGGAATAGCACGGATGCTACCTGTGACATATGGTGTGAGAAAAGGTGCAGAATTGTTTTGTTTGTGGAGAAAGAGAAGCAGCTGCAAAGCTGGCATGTGGAGGAGAAACAAGCTGCAGTCAGCCAAAGCTAGGTGGATGTTATTTAGAAGGGACTGTTATTTGGTGCACACACCTAAGTTGCATTTTATTAAGATGTTTTAGCATCTGTGTAACTCCAAGATTATGAATAATGAACTTATTTCACAAGTGTGTAGAAAGACATGCAGACTCCATTCTTCCAAGCTCAAGCCTTTATCACATATGAGTTTAAAAAAAAACCCAAACTCTCCCACTGCAGCAAACCTCGGTTCCTACCACCACCTTGTGTCATCTCCAGTCTTGCTCAACACTTGACAGCACGTGTCAACAAGTCAGGCGTTTGACAGGATCTTGCAGACACAAGAAGAGGGCCTACAAACACCACTCCACAAAGTTTATTGATAGCCTCTTTCATGATGTGACAGGCCAAGGAAAGCTGTTGCAGGAGAGGTGACAGCAACCGCAGCACTTCTTAGCTGCTCCTGACTTCAGCTTCTCCTTGGAAGGAGCTGCTGAAACCTCTTAGCGGTGTGAGATGTGGAGTTTAGTCTCGGTGAGGCATCATGGTGATGATGCATACCTCAAAGAGTCTGTTGTGCTTTCCTCTTTTTGTGTGAGTTATGCTTGCTCATTTGTTTAAAAAAAATAGCATAGTGATTTCAATGTTAAGAGGCTTAAGCCTAAAGCTTTGGAACGTCTTAACAAAGAATGATTTAATGAACTGGCTATTGTGTTTATTGTTGTGCTCAGCTACTTAAGTGTGTCATAGGCTGCGCAATACAAACAATTAATGGTCAAGCTTCTGAGCTCAAGTGCTAAGGTCTTCTGCTTTTAGAAAAGGAGAAGCAGTGTTTGAGGTCTGTTCCCACTTAAGCAGCAGTGAAATTAATTGCCTGTGGTTTTGGTCATGGTTGTTGGTTGCTGGATTTTTTTTTTTTTTTTTTTTTCCTTTTTGCTGGTAAAATAAAATAGAGTGAGGCTTAATTTTGAAACAGAGAAGAACCAGAAACAGTCTGATACTCGGCCTTCTTTCTGCCTGGCATTCTTTCTAAAGACACAGCTCTGTGTTAAACAGTTACAGGGTAGGAAAGATTCCTGAGCCCTGCCTGAATGGGTGTCCTGCCCACTGAGCTCAGCGGTGGGACGGGCCCGTGCTGAGGTCCTTGAGCTCCTGGTGTGAGACAGCAGGGCCGTGGGGCTTCCTCATGCCGCCCCACTGAGAGCAGGAGCTCGGCACACACAGTCAGGCAGACACTGCTGTCTCTCATCGTGGATACTTCGTGTCTTCTGTTTTCCTTGCTTATCTGCACTTCATATTTGCCGTGGCGAAGCAATAACAAGGAGATAGGGGCTGTAAGGAAATTATGAATGTTGGGAGCGTTTTATTGTCCTCACACAGCATGATCCTCCAGGGCAGTACCCCCCCCAACCTCGTCTAGGCAGCTAGCAAAGAGAAATCTGGACACAAATTCAGCCACTGAGAATGAAGTCAGAGCTTAGAGCTAGGGTAATAAATTCCTTCGTGAGAAAAAGGGAAAGACGGAGGTTGCCAATGGAGCAACTGAGTGTCTGACTTGGTTCTCCCTTTGCCATCCTGCGGCTGAAATGAAGCTGCGTCTCTTAGCTGTTTACCTCCTTGGCCAGGGGAAAATAACAAGCCTGGAAATGCCATCAGGAGTGGCCACATAGGCAGGAGCTGCCCCTTTCGAACTCCAAGAACCTCTTTCACATTGTGGGCGAAGGGAACAAACAGAGGGACAGAACTAAAGCCTCATGGCCAAAATGAGGCCAAATGGCTGAATTTACAATCTTTAAAGAGAATGGTTCAAGTCTCTGTGAGAAATTTTGCTCAAATATTCTTTTATTTTCATGAAGATACGGAAAGTAGCTGTCACATGTGCGTGCTGAGACAGGAGAACTGTTTTTAGCCACCAGAAACAGGACAAGTTTATTTATATTACCACTTTTAAAAGCAAACTGTAATTCAGCAAATCTACCTGGGCTACCAAAGAAGCTCGACCAGCACCACTTGGTCTCTTGGCTAACCTAAATAGTTCTGACACCCAGACTGAAGGACAGGCAGGGAGAAACCACGAGAACTCCAAGCACCTTTCCTGTAACCTAACAACTCACTCGGCATTATCCAGATTTTCAGACTTCCTTAATGCCGGTAGCTTTGCACAGGGAGATTGCATTCTGTTTTGCAACTTCAAAAGTTCCCCATTTCATATGGTTGTAAACCCAAGTAGAAACGCTGCTGCATCAAAGGGAAAGCAAAGGGAAAAACGCATTCCCTGAGCGAGGGTACAGATGGCCTTGGATCCCATAACAAAAGTGCATCAGGAATGCCACGCGCTCCACAGTAAAAGAGCAGCGGAGCGATCCCTGTGACACGTCAGGGCCATACGGAATAAATGGAGTAAAAATACTGGCAAACTGCTAGCGTGGGTCTTTGTTAAGGGTGTGAGGGAAAGATTAATCCCTGAGACAAATACCCACGTAGCAGTGGCCTGATGGCTACCCTTCAAACAACATCAATAAGGTGCCCTGTGCTTTCATTGTGTTTTGTGTGAGAAAAAGACAAAGATATGGCTCAGAGGAGAGTGTTGTTCTGCTGTGTGTGGAGGAACATTTGTCTTCACGCCTCAGAAAAAAAAAAACCAAAATATTTGCATGAGTCCTAAAAGGAAAAATAAAGGCTGTGGAAATAAACATTTTCTACCCTTAAGCTCATATTTCAACTTCTAAAATTCCTGGTAGTATTTGTAGAAACGGGGGATTTTTCAGTAAGTAAAATCGTATTCTGGGCCTGGGGGCAGTTTTTTTTCAAATGCATCTGTTTTATCAGAACCCTGAATTCTGATACCTGAAATTTACCTGTCAGGTTGAGATCTTTGTGAACGTTTGCTCTGTAGGGCCCCGTACAAGGCAGATGCAGGTGGGTGCTGGAGAGCAGGATGCAATCTCATCGTTGTTGTTAGACTTTGGGGGGAGATCGGAGTCATCACAGAGGCTTCCCTGTCTGAGCATGCACCTGTGGCACATGACAGATACTTTCTCTGTCTTCAGGAAATTAAAAGAATATTCAAGCAAAGTTTCTCACAGAGACCTAAACCATTCTATTTAAAGATTGTGAATTCAGCTATTTTGGCTGTTGAGCTTCAGTTCTGTCATTCCCAGTGATTCACAGACGTTTAGCAGAACACTGGAAGGTCCAGCAGACCTAGAGCAGTTTTTGCTTTCTTGCGATCTATGATGTCCAAGTCCACAGAAAGCTGTGAAGAAGGAAGAGGAGTCAAAAAAAACAAAAGGCATTTCCTTCTCCTGTATCTCCTCTGGCAGACTATCACCCACGTATGGTATCTTCTCTGTTACTAGCTTTCAGTTCTGGCTACGAGCAGTAGAAACACAGAGATAGACACTCATTCAAAGATAATGAAGACTTCTTCATTATTTTTAGAAAGTTTGCCACAGCACATTTCCTTGTACACTGTAAAGTATTTTCATAAATTAAACCTAAGCAGTTGTCAAAATAAATGAACAAAGTATGTTCTGTGATGCATTATCCTTTATTTATTTATATTTTGCATTGTCTGTTCAAGTGTTTGCTAATTTGAAAAATTCCCTTATTTGTGATAGGTCAGCGTCCTAGTTGTTAGCATGAATTAGCAAGATTGCATTGGAGTTTTTTTTTTTCTGTCTAGATACACTCTTAATAGCAAAAGCATTAGCTGAACACACTTACGCTTGGGCCAGAAGACCACGGTGGCAACAGATAATCCAAAGGATTATTCTGCGATGGATTATCCCAAATGAATGTTTTCCCCAAATGCCTGCTGTCTGAAAGGTCATGGGGCTTTTGCGCTGGACTCCCTGTGAAGCCACGCTTTGCAGTTTGCAGCAGGATGCGGTCCAAACGCGAGCGACGGAGGTGGCAGAACTGAGTGGCATGTGGTAGGCATGTCAGCGAAGGGAACGGCATGCCACACACCTGCTTGGTGGCTCTGCCGTGCCACAAGTTAACATTTTGATGAGCAATTTCCATTCTGTTGTTTTCTCTCAACACATGGGGTTCAAAAAACAGTTAGAAGAAAACCGTACCCATTTGCTCATCCCAGAAGCCTGCGATTTCCAGAGCCTGCCAGATTAATTTTCACATATACAGTATTGCCGAGCTGAAACGCACAGAGGAGTGTGGTTTATCTTTTGAAATGGTAGTGTGAAGGCTCAAGAAAAATAGGTGTGCGGTGCTCTGACTCCACGGAATGCCACTGGCTGATGCTTTATAATTGTCAAAAAAAAAAAGAAAAAAAATCTGCTGTAAGCAAAGCCTTCAGGAGATTCTCAAGTCTATATAATAATCACGAATCCCTACCTCTACAGTGAGATTTTACATCAACAGCTGCATACAAAAAAAATAAATAAATAAAAGGCAGAAACATAACAATCTCTTTGATGGCTGCACATGTGTAAAGATCCTGCATTTAAAAATTACTCTACTTGAACTAAAGTTCTTTTAAACCTGTGCTAGGATGATAGAGCACAGTCTAATGATCTGCTATGTTAAAATATTTCATTTTTGGCCATACTAGCTCCTTAATTTCTGTCGAGGGGAGGAAGGAATGGAAGGAAAGGGAGGGAGAACGCAGCAGGATTCCATTGGCATTCCATCAGTGTAAAAGTGGTGGGGATCTGACATTATCTGAAAAATATTATTACCCTGAGCATGTATTGTAGTCAGCAAAAGGCCTAGACTTCTGTGAATTCACACTGAAAAGTAACTGTCATGTGATTGAGGAGAGTATTAGACTTGTATTTCTTAGTTGAACTTCTAATCTGATATTCATATAGCAGATTTGGTAGTAAATTTTGGCTACTGTTTTTTTTTCTGGCTTGCGTTAGGCCTGTATCTGTGTAATTGGAAAACAGAAGGGATTCTCTCACTTTAATCTGACGCTTATCTTCATCCTCCTTAAGGCAGGAGAAAAGCCAAGGGATTTAGCATCTTTCTTCTTTTCTTGCAGCCTACTGAGTCTAACTATGGTTAGAAGCTCTTCTTGATGCATTTTATAGCAGGATGTCCACACCAGTGGAGTCTGAAGCATTAAATCATTCAATAAGCCCTTATTTTTGTCTTCCAAGAGAACACCAGCTTGTGAAAGCGACATGATCGACACAAACTCAGCCTTTGGCACGCTCTTTCACCCATCGATCATGTTCATGCATTCCCTGCTGTAGCAATTTAAAGGTTTTCAGTAACCTTTTAATAGAGGTAATTTCACTGGTCCCTTGCAAGAGGTGATCTTGACTGTATACCAGTAAAGAGAGATGGTGTTTGGGAATGGTTGGTAGCTCACAATCTTTGTGAGCAAAGACCTTGACGAGTCCCTCCACAGTCAGTCTCCTTGGGCTAAAATTTCAACCTATTATATGGGGATTTAGCCACTCATTTCCTATAAACATCAATGGGAGTCATGTGGCTAAATCCCCGTGCAACACATGGAAAATGTATTCCCTTATGTTTTAACTCATTTTGATGCAGATGCTTTCTTCTGCAGGAAACAAATAAAATGAAGCAGCAGTTCCTCTCTTTCATTTGTCTGCCCTAAATTACCAAGCCCCAAATTATCTGTTCTTCGGCCTAGGTACCAGAATATCCCACAGGATTTACTGAGTGTGTGTGTGTGTGTGTGTGCAATGCTAAGTTAGAGGCCAGGCTTGGAGGCATTAGGACAATTGATGCTAATTTGTATTTATTACCTACTCGTGTGTGGGGAAGATTGGACAGATGAGTAGCTGTCCCTTCATCCATGAGAACAAGATTTCTCATGTCCCTCAATTCTCCGTCGCTTGCTGTATTACATATTAAAGGGGAGACCACCTACTGCTTTTAGTGGCTTTAACTAATGATCTTTGACTATGGGTTACAACGTAGAATCACTGCTCGGTCAACAGTTGCTGCCTGCTTTATGATACTCTCCCTCAAGTTTAATGGAAGTACTTGGTCATTCTGCTTTATTGACAAATTTCCTCTAAAGTGAGAGAGTGAGGGCTAGGTGGACACAATTGGTCCATGTTATTGGACACAATTAAGGTCACAATATGGGGATTCATTGCTAAATTCCTAAGTGAGGAAGAGGAGCTTTTAGGCTAATTTTTAAAAGGAGGGGAAATGAAAGGCTGTAAGGATGGAGACACAAAGCAGTGTTTAAAAATCATGGGACATGATTTTCAATTACGGCGTATGTGTGTGAGGAAGCAATTTGGTGCCTGCAAGGAATTGTGTTCATAATAAATGGCAGGTGCTTTTAAAGCACTTAAATATTGCATTTTCTATTTGCACCTGCATACCAGGTACCTGACTATTAATATCCTACTAGTTGAGGCCATGATTCATTGCAGGTGCAGTGCTTTGGAAATCAAAGATTGCATTGAGGTCCTGATGAAAATCATGCCCTTAGGCACATCTGATCTCCATTTTGATCAACAAGCCCAAAATAAGACTTTTATTTCAATTACAGTTCATCTGATTTTGAACTTAATGATGCAACTCGAAGTCTATTGGCTTAACTCCTGAGACCCAGGAAGGAGGATGTCTGGGACCCTGCCTATTCCGTGGAATAGAGGTTTCCATTAAATTCACTCTGATCTCATTACGTGTCTTTTATTTGGTCAGAAGCTCTATTTTTGCTCTTCCTGGCCTTATTGAATCTGTTGTTGATTCATTGTGCAGACTGGATATTAATGAAGAAGGCTGCCTCGCTCAGCTCGCTCTGGAGGGTGAGATTTTCCGTAGGCCGGCGTGCGCGCAGCGTGTCGGAGGCAGCAGCTCCCAGGGACGGCCTCGTGAGACGAGGCTGGAGCGCCCCGTTATTAATAGGCTGAGGAGATGTATCAGCTTGGCGAGGCCTCCGTAATGAGCGCGGGCTGCTGTCTGCTTTCTTTAACCAACGGGAAAAAATCCCCAGTTAGGCCTGTCCTGTCGCCCCACTCTTCCCGCTCCACATTCCGGTTTCGAAGACCTCTTTAAAGGCCTCTATTATCGCGGCTGCCTTTAGGTGTCACTAGAAGCTTTGGGTTCCCCCTGTTCCTCGGGCCCTCTGTGCCGCCTGGGCCCTGTCCTGCTGCTCAGCTGCTCTGAGCACCCCCTGTCCGCTGCCCTGGTCCCGGCTTCGTTAGACCAGCTGTCCCGACTGCCTCAGGGTTGGCCCTTCCAGCGTTTTTTATTAACATGGCTTCTACAGTTTCCATAGCGTGTTTCATCACAGAAATGGAAGTTAGAAATCTGGGGAGCATTTCCTTTGGCTTTTAGGGGGAGCCAAAGGAAATGCTCCCCAGCATTTACTGCCTTGCGGTAAGGCAAGAGCTGGACCTGGATGCTGGGGTTTGAAGGTCCTCTGCAGGAGGGCACAGTTGTCCTAAGATTTGTGGTGGAGAGAAGAGCTGTGTTTCCCAGCTTGGGTAAGAGTGAAGGGGCTGACGTCTGTTGTGTTTTATGAGGGACTGTCAAGCCATCCTAGCTCCTTTCGCTACTAGATTTCAGGAACTGTTAATCTGATCTTTTCCATTTTGAGACTCATCTGAACATTACTGAGTGGGCCAAGTACTTTCTTGGCCTTCTGACTAAGCTTAGGTCGCTCATATGGTAGATCATTAATTTGGAGACTATATTCCGCTTTTACTGGGAGTTAAGAATGGTGTTCTAATAGCTTCCTTCCATCTGGAACAGTCATAAACCAGATGGATAAAGGATTGGCACCACTTATTTTGAGTCCTTACCCAATTCACCCAGTGTAAAGGGACCCTGCAATATTTCCCACACAATTGTTGCATGTATCCAGAATCACAAGTGAAAAATATCGGGAGATCAGATGTGTGGGCTGCCATTTGGGGAAAGTTTTGGAAAGGTGAGCCATGAAAATTACACCTTCTTTTAGTAGCATGTTATTGGAGCCCGTGATTAGAAATCATATCTTGGATTGTTTTGTATGTAAGAGTTATTTAAAAATATAGTTATCTCTCTTGGATTCCAAAGATTACAGCCCCTTGGGTTAAGCCATTTCAATGCAGAATGTATTTACATAGAGTGGGAAGAGGTAGGTTTTCAAGGATGTTGTCTATAAGGATTTTGGCATCTTGTTGTGCTGGATCCATTCTCTCTTTTTCTGTTTCATGAAAAGAAATATATTCCTCTCTGCATTTCAGTTCCTTCCATTAATATAGCATAGTAAGAACAAGAATGTTGCCAGAAATGAGAAGTTTCACCTTTATTTGTTTATTTTGGTAAGCTAAAGGAACTAATATTCGCCATACTGAATGGATAGAAGGAAGAAGTCCAGCAATCCCAGTATGTTGCAAGTAGCAACTATTGCAGAGAATGATCTCATTTATAGCATCTCTTTAAAGAAACAGCCCTTGGTCCAAGTCCCTGTTGTAATATTGAGGAATTGCTTCAGAAATAGTTCTGAGGCTGCTAAGTACTAGAACAGAAGTGGGCTGACACATAATGCCCATTTTATTTTGCCTTAAAAAACAACAAAGTTATTTAAAAGAAGACCGTAAAAATCAGGTGAAGAAATTAGAAAACTCACAAAGGCTCCTTAGCTACACCACAACTCTCATGAAAACATGCACTGCAAAGTGTCAGGGAAGCAGGACAGTGAGTGTGCCTAAATGAGCAGAGCCCTAAGAGGTTTTTCAAGCCAAAAAATACCTTTCAGTAAGCAGAAATCCAAGCCAAACAGAAGCATAGGAACGGTTTATAAATCTCAAATAAAAGTTACAGGGAAAGCAAGATGAAAGAGTAAACACAAGAGCAAAGAGCAAATCCAAAGGAGGTTGGATTAGCCTTCATTGAGTGTGAAGACTGGAGACTTGAGACTCTGACAGAGGCCAAGTGTTTAAATGCCTAGTGCCTTGTGCTCTGAGCAGGAGCCCCCCGTTCCCAAATACATGGGACTTCTCTCCATGGAGGACACAAGACAACAGATTATTTGCCACTTCCTACCATCAGCTCTGTTATGTTACACAAAGCATTAGCTGGCAGCGAGGACTGTGCATTGCAGAATCCATTTCTTCAGATACCCATGAGGACGGGAGAGATGGAGGGAGATGTTATCAGTAAAGAAGTTAATAATTCAGTCCAGTTTGTCTGTTAGTAGAGCCTGTTCTTTTAGCAGTTTCTTCCTGAAATGTGCTGGAATGTGAAGTACTCGGATGTAATGTGTCGTGCCAGCACCTCTCTTTCTTCATCTTCTGCAGTTCCCAAATGGCAGATTTGTCTCAGAAACGAAGCTAAATCGAGGTATTGGGTCAAGAAGTTTGTCCTTAAAGAAATTTGTTAAAGAACACTTAAAATACAGCTGTGCTGTATGTTATATATATATGTGTGTGTATGTGTGTGTGTGTATATATGTACAGATGTGTATTCTAAACCCATTTAAACTGAACTATTTAAAAATTTATAAGAAAAGCACCAAAGTAATAAGCGGAGACATACTGGTATTTAACATTGGTTCCCCCGGCTCCTTTAACATGCAGGTTTGCAGTTTAATCAGTTTTTCACAAACTCCAGAAGGAAGCCCAGCCTAATAAGAGTGCAGTCCAGTTCGCTGTGTTCGTAGCACCAGCACACAGTCCAGAGAGCAAAACTGACACTTACTCCTAGTATTTACTTCAAACTCCCCAAGTTGGTGCTGGATAAATACCAAGATTTCTCTTCGAACAAGGGATGAAATTAACAGCTTATATCTCTTAAAATACCAGAGCTGTAGAATTTACATACCAAATAGTACCTGAAAACCATGATTTTCAATTTTCTGAAGGCACCTGGACTGGTTTTTTGTTGTTGTTGTTATTGATCTTGATGGTTCCTATTGCAAAGTCACATTACCGTGATGACCATCTTGCCTTTTGCTGTGTTTGTTGAGAACTAGGGGGATAGAAAAGCAAAGGCCTGATCTTGCTCAGAGGGCCAGTGCCACCGATGTCTGTGAAAGCAGGGAAATGAGAGAGGCCGGTGCAGGTTGGGCTCTCGGTGTGCAGAGCAGCTGCAGATGCCTTGGGATCCCTTTCAACCAGCCGGCCAGTCGCAGCAGCTACAACTGCGTGGCTGTGAAATCTGACATCTCCTGACCTGCCTGTGTTAGAGGCACTTCCGTGGTCCCGCAGCAAAGCTTTCAAGGCTAGTAAGTTGTTCCAGCAGCAGACCTAGATTATGATCAAAAAAAAGAAAAGTAAAAAAGAGACAATTCCCTGTGTCCGCACCATAACAAAACAGCGTATAAACACAGACTTGCAGAGTGACATCTGCTATTCAGAGGGACAAAAGGCTGACTGGGAGGGTCATCACTTCAGCTTTTCTTGCTTGTGCCTGCCTGAATTCGAACCATAGTGTTAGCATAAAGCATAGCTGGATTGCTTATCTTTTACTGCGAGGCTTAGTATTATCTTTAAAAGAATTGTTACCCCTTGCAAAAGTGTTTTTCAAAGCCGTAGTGATCCATATGTTGGAAATTGGAACTTAAAAATATGGATTACTGATGCGATCGTTTGCCCCAGTTGCCACCTCCGTGATAATCTCTAACGCAACAGGCATTAAAATACACAGCATGTGATAACAGGGGCTGCTTAGTTACTCCCTAGCAAAGCTAAGAGGAACTCTGTATTTTCACTTTGCAAGCCTTGGCAAAGAAAGAATGCTGTATATGCCAATTTTGGGAAAATGATGGAATTTTACTCTCGTGCCCAGGAATAAAACAACCCGAGATACCAACCAAAAGAAAGTTTGATTATGGGGCTAATGCCCTGGCAGTGTTGGATGCAATTTTTGATGAACTTTGGACATTAGCAATATTATCTGATGGCTACAGCAGAAGAATACTGTAGACTATTTGCCCTGAGAACTACAAAAAAAGTGACATTAAATACGTCAGTGAAATGCTGCCTCATCCCGATGTGACCAATCTCGACTAAAAGTAAATGAAATAGCTGCATTGCCAATGCCCAACAAAAGGGGATGAGAGTTAAAAAAAAAATGTATCACCTGGCTAATAGCTGCTATCTCTCTTACTGAAATTGAGAGGACAAGTTAGTTTATCCCTGGATCATTCCATTGCTGGCTTACTTAATAGACCAGTGCAGAAGTTTTCCAAATTTCTCTCTATTTTACAAAACACCAGTTCATTGCTGCAACCTGGAGTGAAGCTGTTTACAGCTCTGTGCTAAGTAGAAAGTTCAAATCAATTATTGTCCATTAGAATTAGGTATAACTGATGAAATATCCCCAGAGGAGTGTTGTAAATGTATCAAGATGTCCTCCCCCATTACAGAAATGGGGAGGCATGGTGAATTACTTACCTTCTCTCTTACACTTAATGTCTCTGAAATGCTGCCAGGCAGAAAAAGCTGATCGTGTCCCACTGGGTTTAGGAGAGGACTGTGCTGTAGTCTGGGATGCAGGGGATTAAAAAAACAAAAAAGGTTTTGTTTTTGAGGGCAGGTCCACATGAAGATTTGTTCCCAGAGAGGACCAAGAGCAAAGGTGGAGAAAAGCTATTCAATAACTGACAGTGGATTCAATGTACATACAGCAAATATCTGATCCAAAAATCAGTACTAGAGAGGGTTTTATAACACAACTGGTTGTTGTTGTTTCGGATTTGTGTGTGTGTGTGTGTGTGTGTGTG
>JAVCKT010027822.1:0-11385 GCA_032273925.1 Rhynchotus rufescens | reverse complement strand
AACTGTTCCCAATGAGCAGCTTCCCAGAAAGGGCCCAAAATTGCACTGCTTTCGGGACAGAGGCTGGCATACTCTTAAGAGCTTTGCCCTTGGATAGAAGAGATTACAAGAGATGTGTAATAATCCCATCCAATGTTAATAAACTGGAAAGAGAGAGTAAGGAAGTAGCACACAGACAGAGAGATGAGAGACAGCAGGCACGGCAAGGTTAAACAGCAAGAAAATCCTACTTTTGATGAAACTGCATGAAAGTGAAAGGCAGAGAAAAAAAAATTGTAACTAATGTGGAGAGTCCCTCTGCATCCTCCCTGCACGGAGTCCTACCAGGACGCGCGGGCAGATCGCCCCGGCTGGGAGATTATACACAGCAGATCTATTTTATTGATTCCTGCATGCTGGCAGGCTCCGGAAAAAGCAATGTTTTGACAAAGATGAGTGTTACAAAAATTCCAGCGCTGCTCATTCTCTGAACAAGATTGCATATCCTCTGCTGCACGCTCCATTTTCGACATGCTCCAAAGTCCTCCAGACATTTTATCTTGACAAACTCTGAAAATTAATTACTACTTACAACTGAGGGGAAAAAAAAAACAGATATTAGAGACTAAATCCACTCTCTCTTATTGCAAAAACATCTAACCATTTTTTTCTTTTTTCTTTTTTTTTTTTTGTCCACATATTTTATGTGACCACGTGCTGAATTTCTGAATGCTTTGAACAAGGTTAGAGCAAATAAGACCAAGGTGCAGGAATAACTGGGTGAGATTCTTTGACCTCTGGTATGCAGGAAGTCAGACTATATAACCAGGAATGATTGAACACTTTGGATCTATTAAATCTGAGACTATTAAATATGGCTGAAGTTTGAATTTCACCGATAAAATCATTACAGAGGGTGCCTTGCATGGATTGTAGGGAGGGAGGGAAATGAAATATATAAAAAGCCACCATGACTGAAATTCTTCTTTCACCTCAATAGCCTTTAAAGTTATTCACAAAACCTAACGACATCTCTCCATTTGGGGGATTTAACCACGTTCTCTCTGACCAGCCTGGCCAGGGGAAAGTCTTGCTTCTTACTGCATAGTTTCCAGGAAGGGGGCAAAGATATTTCAATAAAAACAAAGCGGTATTTGCCAAAACAAAGTAGTTAGCAATGGGGAATAATGAAACTTGTAATTTTAGATGACTTCATTCATAAAAACACTTCAGCTAGTCTAAAAAGCTAGAGTCATATGCAAAAAAATTGATTGTTTACCTCCTTTCCATTGCAAAATGATAGTAAAGATGTGTTGTAGTAAAGATGTGTTGAGGCTTGTTAGGCTGTTACTACAAAAAAAAATCATTATAAATCTGCTAAATACCACAAAAAAAAAGAGTTCAATTTAACTATTCTGCTTCTTTATTTCCTTAATTCCGTCCTGAATTTCAAAGCGTTTAGGGACTATTTATAGAAGGCAGTAGGGTTTTTTTTCCTTCAAAGGAAAGCTAAGAACATAAAATGGAGTAAAATTATGTTGATAGAACTTCAAGACATGAAATATAAAATCTCTATCATATAGTTCCAGAAATGGCTACTGAAGAAGAGAAAAAATAAAAAAATAAAAAAAAATAAAATAATTTTTCTCTCTTTTTATATATATTTTCTAGTGTAGCTGCTATCAAATGCGATGGATTAGGTCATTCCAAGCTCAGAATGAAACATAGAAATTATACTCTTTATTGAAGCTGGAGAACATACCAGGCAGAAGCCCAGAGGGGTCTGTCCTGGATTTGATACTATTCAATATTTCATTAACGACCTGGATGGCAGAATTGAGAGTATACTTTGGATGATACTGAACTGGGAGATATTGCAAGAATTAAAATTCCAGCAAACCTTCTTTTAATTATGACATTTAATAAAGAATGAGTGGAAGGCACTACATATATGTAGGAAGAAAATTCAAATCTATAAATATGAAAGAAAGTAAAAGTACTGCAGAAGGGGATCTGGAGGCTGCAGAGGAGCAGAAAGTGTTTATGAGTCAGCGATACCGTGTGGTTACAAAAACACAAACGTCATCCTGGGATCTTTGCAGAGCAACATTAATGAAAATAGAATTCATTCTTTGTTGCTAGATATGAAAGGAAAGATGAATCAAGACTAGAGAAAGCAAGGAAAAAAATAGTAAAAATAATATACATCTCAGAAAAAAAATGAATGTGATTAATCTAAAAAAAAAGGAAGGGGGCACTCAGTCTCTCTCTTTATGTTATCTGCTTTATTATGCAGGGTCTGTGGTGACCACACTCATTTAATTTACTCAGGCTACCTGGACTGAATCCGGATGCAGGTGACTTCCAGTGTGACATCCACCTTAGGTCCTTCCAGCCCACCAAATTTCCACTGCTTCTCTATGTGGATCCTTAATCCTGAACGAGAATGGAGCCACAAGACAGGGCATCTGAGAGAATCCCACACTCCCAGGCCTTATTGATCTTATTTTCACAGATGTCCTTTTAACAGAGCCCCCAACTCTGAACAGCTCCCAAGCAAGAAGAACTGAAGAGGTTGGAAACCAGGTTTTTAGGGTTCTGTCTCAGGAATATTCAGCTATTAACTGTGCGTATATACGTATAAAATGAAAGTTACCATGTATCTGAAAATATTAGGGGTTTTGCTGCAATGGATATATCAAAGCCCACCCATTTATAGCTATTCAGAAAAATCATCAACCCCCTACTATTTCTCGTTGGTATGATGCCTTCATGAAACAGAAACTTTGAAATCTTTCTTCGTTCTTTTATAATTCTGACTTTGCTTTGTCGAATTCCAAAATAAATCCTATTGGAGGATAGGCCCTAATAACAGCCTTGCCTTGATAGGTCTGCCCAGGAATTGTGCCCTTTACTAAGAGCCTAACCGCTCCTACACGGTGTCCCCTCTGCCCGCCCATCTGCTCGCGTGGCTTCGTGCCTGCCAGCAGGTTCCTTTGCCAGCCTCATCGGGTCAAAGATGCCAAGTGGAGACGTTCAGCCCACAACCTGCCTCACGGTGCCATGCTTGAGCTTCCAGGAGCTCTTCAGCATGGCTTCGTGCCTCCAAATCGTGCAGGAAAATGAAAGTACCTGAAGAATGGAGAAAGGAAAACATTAAAGGTTCGGGGATATTTGTTCTTTCCAAAAAAGCAGGCTTCTAGGAAATATATAAAGCCCATTTGGGATGTAGGATATTATAAAAATATTGCCCCTAGGAACTCTTTGAAAGCAAACCTTTGGCAGTGTTTCAGTAGTTACATTAGGCAACCCTTAAGCAAAAGATCCGCACCGAGCTCTTCCGGGCAGGGGCTTTCTCCCTCGTTTTCCTTTGAAGAGCCTCTCTTACTTGAGGCTAATCAATAAACAAATAGTATTGACAAACAAAGCCCGGCATCCAAAATAATGTCAATGCACGTGGGTCTGCAACATGCAATGCACATGCCAAGTGGGGAGCGTGCCAGATCAGCCTGGCTTCCCACTTGGATATTTTTTCCAGTTTTCCTCCAGCTCTTGGAGGTCCCAGCATCGCTCTGGGAAGTTTCTTTACAGATGCAGCCCAAAAAACGTTGCTGGGTGGGTTGGTTAGTTTTTGTCCAAAAAACATTATCTCGGTTTGCATTTGGACATGAACTCAGGCGATGGACAAAACAACAGAATGTGCGTGGGAAAACCTCATCCTGCAGGATGGGATCTCTGGAGAAGACAAACTGCTTCCCAGTTCTTCTCCCCAGTGACCTCCTGCCCCTGCAAACATGTAGCATGCATCAGAGCAGGCTCAGCTTTTGAGGCAGGAGCCAAAGATTTTTCTTTTCAACATTTTTTTTTTTATTTTTAAGGAAAAAAAATGAGAGAGAATCCCTTGCAGTGTAAGAGAACACCACGTTCTCCTGGTGTAAACACCAAGGGCAGCCTTGTGGTCTGCTCCTACACCTGAAACTCAGACCGCTCACCATGCCAGCTGCTACGAAGGGGCAGGATTTCGGCTGAAAGAGCAGCTGGGAACTGTGGGCACAGGTTTTGCCCCCAGGACAGCGACGTGAGGTCCTTCAGGCCTTTGCCATGAGTGTTAAAACGTGAAGAGTGCCTGTTTCTCTGTGCTGCAACACATATGACTGCAGAAGGAGCCTGAGATAGATTCAGTATTAAGCTGAAGACTTTCTGGTAATGGAACAGGCAAAAGCACCCTACATAAATTTAGAGAAAGAATTGTCATCTCTTCAATCCCTGCCAAAAGAGTGCAGGACGCAAACCTGCAGGAGTATCAAGCTGCCTAAATGCTTTGTCTGGTCTCTGGGAAGGACAGTTCTGTGGGGAACAGGGGCATAGCAGATGAAAAACCCTGGGCAACATCTTCTGAAGATGAACGGATGCAATATTTCATCACGGATCTCACTTCCGATATGCTTGCTTAGCTCCACTGCTACCACTGTTGTCTAAAATCGGGGGGACAAAAGGGAGGGTAAAACAACAAAATCCACAGGGAGGTTAAACTCTCCTTCTCATTCCACTCTCACATCCATTTTTCCCTCCGTTCACCCCTAATTAACACAATCATTTCTTCTCCCCCCATTGGTTACTCTCAACCTACAAGAGGTTTAAGCAGAGACCGAAGGTGCCAACCACCATGGGGACAACCTGGTTGAAGGCAGTGACCCTCGGAGCATCCCTCACCCGAATATCACTTCTTGGAGTCACCACTCAACGTCTAAGCGCTCCATGACGGCTCCACTCCTCCTCGGCGACACGAGCACAGCAAGGCATCCTGTTTTGTTTTATTAAAGTCATATGTTATTCTGGAATTCTGTGTTGCTGTTATTCTGCCTGCTTAGTCTGGCAGTCTAAGTGTATTTGAAAACCAATAAAATAAAATATTGCCAAAAAACATAATACTCTAGAAATCCACTCCCTTCTGTAATTACAGTTTAACGTCTAACATACTTTGTGCTCCACATTCAGCAAACTTTGATACAGTACTTAGACTGAAATTATGGTGCACCAGAGTAACATACATTTGCTGGCAATGAAAATGGGAAATAATTTCTCTTTTATAATTAGGGGATGTCTGCAGGATGGAGGTGCTATTTGTTTGTCATCACAGAATACGCCTGCCTTGTGTCAGGCAATCAGTTTGACATGTGGAGTTAACTTTAGGTTATCCAGACCAGGCACATGGATTTGTTCTCCATTTTCTCTACTGTCTCGCTGCAAGTCAAGATGCAAGCGGTTCCTGGGCACGCTATATACACGAGGTAGCATTTTCTCATTAGCAATGTTTGTTTGTTGTTATCTAAATCTCCTATTCTCAAAATACCCTCTTAGAGAAACCACAAGGAGACATATCCCTTCTCCAGGCAAACTAAGAGACCACAAACTTTAAAAATCAAAATAAGAAAATATTCTGAGAAGACTTATGTTGCTGTATAATGATAGGGAAATACTTGGGGTTTGTGGCATATTTCATGAAATGATGTTAGTAATAGGGACCGTGTGAACAAACTTTGGAAAGCAACATCTTTTAATTGAATGGCTCGAGGAGTAATTATTATTTGCTCTCTTGTTAATTAAGAATTTACAAATGGCAGCCAGAGCAGTATTGTTAAACTTTCTTCAAGATGACTTAAAGCTGAAAAAGGGGTCACAATTACCCCATCTCAAAATTTTGCCTGGTTTTACTGACATTTTCTGTTCGACCCTATAAAAGAAGTCATAGATTTAAAGGAAGAAAAGGGGGAAAAAAGCACAAACCCATCCTGCCCTACTGCCAAAGGTTCTTGCTCCATTCACAGGCAATTTCCCGTCCAACTTTGATGCATTTTCCTATCCTACAGACACTAATCGCAGCTGAATGGTGCTTTAAAACCCACTGTCTTGTTCAAATGCCCAGAAACAGGCCTGGCTCCATGCAAGGATTTCTCCTCTTTGCACATACCAGGCATGCTCTTGCCTTCAGCACAGCAATTCCCAGCGATTTCCAGGAGACATCGGTACCCGCACAGCTGGTCAATCCCCACTCCTGTGCTGCTCAATCCAGTCAACAATTCAATTACAGATTCAGCAGATGTTGCAGCTCTTCAGGCCGCTGGGAATTGCTCAGCTCTAGTGCTCCGGTGAGGCCAAATTTTCAAAAGTGGCCTCAAAAGTGGAATAGTCCCCCTGGGGACACGGTGGAAGAACCATTGCTTGGGACATTTAAAAACAGAGACAAAACAGTAGTAATTATACAACAGGGAATGCTCTTCACTGGCAAGCTACACTGTAGAGAACCTTGTAGGTCTTATTCATCTCCACTTGCTATGATCACAAGGAAAAAGAAGCGAACAGGAATTGCTGGAGCTCACTGTCTATTTATGTATGCAAATCGTCATCTTTGTGCCTACATTAAACAACAGCCCGTGCAGGAGTAAACGGGGCACGTAATTATCCAGTCTGAACATGCATGTGGTCTTGCACGTGGAGATATGATGAGATGAGCATGTGCACGGGTTTAGCATGCACCCTTTCATGGGCTGCTTGTGAAAACCTCCTCCTCAGACAGCCGTGCAAAGACTTCCTCGGGCTTATCTGGCATTTCCTCAAAATCAAAAAACACAATCACAAGAATCGTATATTTTCCATCATAATTTAGGGAGGTAACCATAATTCAAATGTCACTTAGCAAAATAATAGAAAAAGAACATATTTGCATCATCATGCTGCAAATGCACCCAGCAGAAGATGATCATCTGAGCACTGCTTCTACACTGGAGTCATTTTAACCGACTGAGCTCTACACAAACTTTTCTGTAGGAAAATAAAAGCCATTCTGCATTCTGAACACTTTCATTAATTCCTATGTAGAATATTTACCATTTCTCACAATATAATAATACATTTCTTAAGGAGGAAAAGAAAGAGCTGGCATGGACAGGCCACATGTGCTTGTGTGCTTAAGCTGAGGTGTGGATGTATCTCATGGCTACATATCCTGCAATTTTACCTGCTTTCCTCCAAAGACAGAAGTGAAAAAAGGCACTAAGATCTTGCCATTGTCATAAATACAGAAGAAATAGGACACTTTGGGAGCCGAGAAGAGTTTCATGCATTCTACATGAAAAAAAAGATGTCCAGGAAAGCATGCATTAGCTTTCCTGTTCTCAGGTCCCCTAGGATTGACCAGATGTTGTTCTGAAGGGAGTTTTGGTTTTGTTTGTTGATTTTGCATGAGTGCTGGAACTAGCTATGCTCTTTTAGCAAGTTAATAGTAGTGGTCTTACTCTGCTTGTACAGGCCAACAACATAGACTGCTTGGAACACCTCAGCCTGATGTGGCCCTTAAAAAATAAACTTATGAAAGCGATATATCATTCAAAAATAAGGCTTGCTCTCTTCCTACCATCTGCTTTGCCACCGCATGCATAAGTCCAGGTAAAAGGTGAGACTGACATTGCTGAAAGTCGAACTTGTCACTCTTTTTCTGTGGTGCAGAAGTGAAATAAGAATCAGACTTGCACAGACTGCCCTGACAACCTCCCTGGTAGGAGGCACTATGTCCACTGCTAATGAAGGACACAAGACTTCAACTCTTGTCGAGGATGGACCACCTTTCACAAGAATAACCTGCAACCACCAAATACGCAACATGGAGTAGGTATTGCCAGAACTAGAGGTGTAGCACCAACCCTCCAAGAGCAGCATGGAGAAATACTGCAGAGCAGCTCAGAAGATTTTATTTTATTTTATTTTATTTTATTTTATTTTATTTATTTTATTTTATTTTATTTTATTTTATTTTGATAAGTAAACCTTTGCTATTTCATTCTTCTTTTTGCATCACCGCTGTGTCGAGGGCATGGGAGCAGCGACGGGTTGCACTCCTGCAGGTGCACTGAACGCATCTCACCTTCTCCTAAACCCACAACAGAGCTAATCCTCCTTGGTTAACAAGCGTTAGAACAAATATGCATGAACTGCAGATAATGAAATTCCCAGCCCTGAGCTTTCAGCAGAGAAGCGCACGAGGTCTCATTCAGTTCAGCGCGGGATCATTCAGAACAAATCAGGAGACACCCAGAGAAGAAAAGGACATGTAAAGCTCGGCTACGTGGCCTGGGTGCAGACACCTGCCACATGCACTGAAGCTGCTCCACGTCACCAGGATCCCTTTAGCGTCACCTTCTTCAAAATCTCTTCAAAATTACCCTCTCCTTTTGGAAATCCAGCGCTTCATTTCGGTGGCTCATGCAAGAGCAAACCCCACCAATCACCCGTGCATGGTGGCAGGGAGGAATTCCTTTTGTTCACTCCCAAAACAGAGCCCGTTATTCCAATCCCGTGCCCTTTTACTCTGGTACCACTGGCTGAATCCCCTCCTTCCCCTCACTCCCTTTATTTTTTATAAAATCTGGACATCTCCGCCCCGAATCAGTGCTGGTTTATAATTATTTCTCTTAATTCAGTTATTAGAAAAATGTCTGCTTGTGGCAGCAGCATTGCGGATCTTTAGCAAAATTGATACAAATATTTTATTAGGATAATTAACAACGTTCAGCTCAAGCTTGCTGGGGAGAGCATTGGAGAGACTGAATGGGCCTGAAATTTGAAACAGATGCAAGACATATTCATAAATAAAACCAGACCAAGTCAAACTGTGGCCTGCATAATAAGACATCACTCAACCGGCTTGCGATGTATTTGCAGACATGCTGTTAGCTGCATTTATTACAAAAGTTAGGTGCTTATTTGGAAACTTTCACTCCCGCGAGCTTGTGATAGTTTCTGCAGAACTAGCACTATAAATCACGACACGCCAGGGTGGCAATCGTGCACTACGGATAACCAGCACTCGTCATTAGACTGTGCAACAGAGAGGATTAGCCAAAATACAGACGGGGCGGATGCGCGAGCTGCTTACGTGGAGAGCGTGGGACAACAGCCTAGACAAATTACAGTAGATGTGGACATAGCCTTCCTTAAAAGTTATATAGCAGAAAGTGCAAAACACACTCAGAGAAAAATAAATGAGGCTGATAGAGGTTTAATTCTTTACATTAATGATTATGCACTGCAGATAAAAATTCAGAACATTCAGCCATTAAATCATTTCACCAGTACTCTGCGCAATGGGAGCAGGCTGGGATCGGCACGTGCAAGTTCAGGACTATCTTTTTTTGTGAGCTAGATAAATATTCAGCATTGTACATCGTAACTCTAACACTTCCCACACGTTCCGTGAGCCGCGTGACCTATTTCCCAGTCCTTTTTCATGTGGGACAGGTTTTAAATAAAATAGAAATTCCTCTTGCTTCTTACAGATTGGAGTTGATTAAATATTCTACTGATAAAGGGTAAGCAAATGTCAGATTCAATATAATAAAAAGAGAAATGAGAGTTCATACAAGCAGCAAAGCAAACAATCCATTTTCATACTTTATTAGAAACATTTATTGCCATAATGACTGCATTATACTAAGCAAGCAGGTGGAAAGGTGCTCTGTGCAAGATATTCTCAAATATCTTTATTTTGAGAATTTTATATCTCCAATATTTAGACAGATGTTTTATTCCCTATAATATAGTCAGAGTATGAAATGCTGCAATTTCAGTTACTGCATAAGGATCAAAATTGTGCTTGAAGATCACGGCCCGTCATTGTGATTTCAACAATAATGGGAGACCATTAAATGCTCAATTTTTCTGCTTTGACTTTATATTCCCTGCGGTGGGTTGCTTTAGATCTAGCTGGCAGGGCTCGGTGTGCGTGGCAAGCGCTCTGCCCGTGTGTGCGGAACGCACTGCCGGCAATTCCGCCCCCACCCAAATCCTGGGATGTCCCGCGTGGGTCCAGGACCTCCCAGATATGATGGAGAGCACCGAGGTTCCTCTCTTAGCTTAATGAGCAGGGGAGGGTCCAATTAAGCAGCTCCCCTGTTCAACAAGGCACCAACACCACCAGTGCTACCCTTGGTATCCTTTCAGAGCTTGACTTTCTCCTCATTTGCCATCTCAGGAAGACAAGTCAGCACCTAATTATAAGAGATATCATTATTTTCTTTCATTTAATTTATGAAAGAATTGAGTCCATATTCATTTCTGTGTTCAAACCTATGTCCCTGTTCAAACCTAAGTCCCTGTTCAAGTTGGTGGGAGTTTTGATTGCACAAGGCTCCAGCATCCAGACTTTCCTCATCGTTCTACAGCAAATGCACCACAGTCCCAAAGATTTCTCTCTTCAGTCATAAATTCAGAAATATATATCAGTTCCAGTTTAGGATAAGGAAAAATAGCCTGACATATTAGCCAGGAAAATTTACTACAAGCCTCTCTTCTTTTTATTAATAAAGATCATTAAGACATTAGCTTTTCTTTTACTGGCAGCACTCCACTGTTAGAGTATTCACAATGTCTAGGACACTCTCATTTTGTAATCTAGAGGATACAGTATATTAATTTTCAGGATTTATCACAAGAAAAGTGAAGTCATACTAAGTACAGTAACTAACTTTCACGTCAAAAAAAGCTGTAAGGGGTGCCAGAAGCTCTGCTGGCCTAATAATAAGCTAAAAGGATATAAACTTGATTAGTCTCACTTAAGAAGCAGGAAGATAAAGTAAGCTTGAAAAGGCCTTTGCTCTTCCTTCAGCTTGGGTGCCAATTCCGATGCTGGCTGTATCTGGGCTGGCGCTCAACCACAGCCACAATGGCAAAACTTGTAATTCTATCCCCAAACCTTTGTAACATCTCCCATTGGTCAGGAAAAGCACCAAGGGGACACAATAGTGCAGCACCAAGGAAGATGCCTCCAACGCCAATAGCCCTCTTCTGCTAGGATGGACCCATTTCCCTCCCAGTACTGGCAACCACCTAGTCAGGTGCCCTGCCATCGTCTTCTCAAGTCTCACTCATTCCCAGTGACTTAAAGAAAAACATGTCTTCTGATCTCACAAGAAGAAAATCCTCTTGCTGTGAGAGCCCAGAGAAGAAGATACAGACTGAGGCTTGGGAAGAGGACGTGGACTGGGGGTTGCACCCAAAGGAAACAAGCTTGTCAGTGGCTGAAAGCGTTTCCCCAAGCAAGCCCCCAACGAGGTGACTGATAGCCTAATGAAGAAAAACAGTATGTTATCAAAAGCAAATTGCAGTTAATGGTGCATATGGTTCTGCACGCTAATATTGATTATTGCAGATTAAGATAAGTTCAGGGCTGGAGAATGGCTCATGGACCCGACGCACTGGGGAAAGGGTGAGACAAGGCTGAGGAGGGACCTTCTCTGCTTGAATGAATGGCACCGGCAGGGCAGGGAGGATGTCCAGAGTTGGAAAAGTGAGGAATTAAAAAAAAAAATAAAGGAAAGGAAAGGAAAGGAAAGGAAAGGAAAGGAAAGGAAA
>JAVCKT010027821.1:0-35830 GCA_032273925.1 Rhynchotus rufescens | reverse complement strand
GCTTTTCTCGGTTTGTTGCATCTTCACTTTGAAATGCTCAAAAAAAAAAAAAAAAGAAAAAAAAAAGCAATGAAGGAAACCTGTGTTTAGTTCGCTTAGAAGCAACAGTTCAGCAAAGTCAGAAGGTGTAAATCTCTCACTGTCTTTGTTTTTTTTTTCTGTTGTGTTGGTCCTGTAGCAGAAAAGCTCTTTAGACATCGTCATTCAGCCTGGTGCACAAAGGTCCCCGGTGCTTCTGCCCGTGCCAGAGCGGACCTGGCACCAGGTGCCCCTCACCCAGTTTGGATGCTCTTTATGTTTGCTTTAACTGAATTACCTGCTGTTCTCGTCTCCTTCCTTTAGCACTATTATATTACATGCTTTAAACACGGCAGAGGGACCAGGCCCCTAAGCACAGCCTCCGTCTCTGAAAGTCCTCAGCTAAATTAGATAGGACAGGCAGGGGGTGAACACCAGACACGATGGCTCTCCTCGTTTTCCAGGTAGGAAAGGTCAGTGCAGAAGGGTAGCGTGTGTTCATGCAGGGACCGAGAAGCAGAATTGCAGTCAGGTCCATCCCAGCCTGGAAGCAGAGCCAGAAGCTCCGGATTCATCATGCACCTTCCGAGATGATTCCATTCTAGGGGATGCAAGCTGCCGGGTACCATCTGCCCGAGCATTCGTGTGCTTACCCGTCCGGAAGCTTTTCCCAGCAGCTCCACTTTAGAAAGTCACCCTGAGGTCCCTGATAATGAGGGAGTTAGGGAGAGGATGGAGGTTCCTGCCTGTACGAAGGTGCCGCTCTCCAGGAGGGCATTGACGTTGCCTTGGTCTTTCATCCTCCTTGGCCTCTCCCCAATATGCTGGTGCACATGCCTTTTCCTTGTTGCTTATTGCTGGTAGCACTTCTCCAGAGCAACAGGACTGCGTTTTCTCCAACCTTGCCCTTATTTCACCAAGGAAAGGGAGGATCTCTTTCCAGCTTTTCTACCAGAAATGCTGGTCTACATTGGTCCTAATGACAAACTCATGGTGAACTGCAGAAATGTTTGGTGCTCTCCTAACTGCTTTCTTCAAACAGCAAAAGCTTGGGTCTCCAAAGTCCTGGGCAGCCCTAGCAGTGCTGGAAGTGAATTCTGCTTCTCCAGGGAGCAGGAATGCTGTCCCCAGCCGTGGGATGCAGGTCCTGGCTGTGCAAGCATCTGACTGAGACATCTCTCTCTCTCTTCCAGCTCCTTCTGCCGTGTCCATCATGCATCAGGTGAGCCGCACTGTGGACAGCATTACCCTCTCATGGTCTCAGCCTGACCAACCCAACGGCGTCATCCTGGATTATGAGCTGCAATACTATGAGAAGGTACTGCAGGACCTCAGCAGAGGCCAGCCCTGGGGTTCCTAAGGGAGGAGTGGGACAAAGCTTGGCATGCTTTTCCATTTACAGTTGGCCCAATGGGTGGCAGTGGCTGTTAACCCTTCAGAGTCCAGCAGTGGGTGCAGTGACCCTCTTGGCTGCTTAGATATCACTAGTATGTGGGAAAGAGAAAACCTCTTGGTTTCTTTGGAAGCCTCTTGGTCTTCCCAAAAGACCTTCTGCTTCTTTCACTTGTCCTCTACGGGACCTGTTGGGCAGAGGGATGGGCAAGCTGGGCTTGTGGCAGGATTTTCATCCTGCAGGATGGGAAGGAATCAAGGGACTGAAGCTGCTGGGGGACCTGAAGACTGTGGTATCATTGGTGTGAGCTCCCAGAGCCTGCCAAGCTCTGTGGCTGCAAACTGCTCCTATGAGAAAGATGGGGGGGCAGATTCCTGGAAGGAGAATCCTCCTGCTCCCCACTTATAAGCTATACCTTCAAAATTGCAAGCTAACTAATTAAAAAGCTTTATGATTAAATGGAACTGAAAATATTTTCCCAGCAGTTGCCGGAAGAAATGATTAATCCCCCCCCACTGCCTGCCTGTGACCTATTTTCTCATCACCAAGAGCCAGAGGGAGAACAAGGAGGGGGGGGAGCTTCTTTGTAAGCTGTTAAATAGGTCCTGACCTATATTGCATAAATCACAGCCATTTATTTGACCCTTGGAAGCAATCCCAGAATATGGGGCAAGATGGATGGGAAGGTAACAAGGCAGATCTGGAAAGCGAGAGGGGTCCTGTCCCTAGCGACATGCTAAGTAGAGACAGAAGATCTCAGGGCGGTCGTTCTCCTCCTTGTACTTTCTCTTAGTCTTCTTCCCTCTGTCTTTCCTCGCCCTCTCCTCTGTTTTGTGGGAGAGACTGTAAAGAAAGAGCTTTTGGCTGAAGGAGAGGCTGCTTTTCATGGCTTAGTGGCCAACCACAGGATGAGCATCTCCTTTGGAGATCTCATCTTGGAGAGAAGTGTGGCACTTAAATGAGAAGTCTCCAAATCTAATTCTTGGAGACTGGGATACGATGTGTCCCTGAATGCAGAAGTACTCGGAGCCACCCACAAGCAAGGTCTTGCATGGGAGCAAGGCTGGGAATGGAGCCCAAGCCCTGCCACATGCTGCAGGATTGTCTCCGGAGCTCCTGTGACCATGTGCCACTCTGGAGGCTCTTCCTCTCCTGTGATATAAATGTGATATAAATGTCAGAGGACCTGGTCAGCACCTCCTGGCCGCTTAGACAGTGGTGGCCACTGTCTTCTCCACCGTCTCCTCCATCCTGATTTCTGCTTTCCTCTTTTGAGCAGAGCTTTCCACGGGCTTGTCCCTGCAGGCTTCTCCATTTTTGCATTTTCAGCAACGCAGCAATGCTATTTCCTTTTCTGTCTGGTTGGCAGGATTGAATCTCACATTAATCTAGCCCTTGCAGTGCTGAGTTTTGAAAACCCAAAGCCTTTGCTTTGATCCCTGGAAACCATCCCAAACTGCATAGCCTTGGATCCGCAGCACTCTTCCCCTGTTTCCCATCAATATTGCAGTTGGAATCTCAGTCTGGATAGGGTGTGTGACACATCCCGAGTGTGCTTAACTCCATTGCCAGTCTGTACAGATGTGATTTTCTTGCAAAATGTTTTACTGCAAACTGTCCCATGTGCTTCTGAATGCTCAGAAAATATCTCTGCAGCCGACTGAATTATTTCTAGTGGATTTTTTTTTCCTGATAGAAAATTTTATTTTATTAGCATGAAAATAATTCAAATGTAAGTTTAGTAGCATATACCTCTTAGTTAAAAACTGTTATGTGTCTTCATCTTGAATTGATTCTCACTAGTCCTGCACTGAGATAAAGATGTCCATGACCATGGAGGTCAAGACCACCTTGCATTCAGGTGGTCTTTGCAAAGGCCACCCGTTTTTCAAGAAACCCTTTTATTGTTGAGCGACCTTGAGTTTTAGCTCAGGTTTGGCTCAGGGTAAGGGGAAATCAGATCAGGACTCAAAATCAAACCTATCAGGAAATAAAAAGTGTGTTGATTTTAACTAGAATTTCCAAACTCAAACAAACAAAACAAAACAAAAGGAAAAGGAAGACCTCCTCAAGTAGCAGAACTTGTCTACTCCAGGTTCCAGAAATCTCTTTTCAGCGGGGCTCTACTTCCAGTGCAGGGGAAGGGAGATGGGGAAGAGCAAATGGGAAGGGTCTGAAGTTGGATCAGGCACAGAAGGAGAGGAAGGGGAATGCTGCTGAAAGAATATACATGCAGGAAACAGGAGAAGTTCCCATTCCCATTGCATTCAAGATTTGGAAAAAAAAAAGACTTAGATTTGTAGCTAGCCCCTTCCTCAAGGCATTTTTAGCCAGTTGCTGGCTCAGTGATACATAGAACATATGATTAGACATAGAAAAACTGACGCTGGAGGAGGACCAAGTGCTTGGGCTTTCTCCTGACGAGAGATCTGTATTTTCTTGGCAGGATCTGACTGAACTAAACTCAACCACAGTGAAGAGCCCCACCAACACTGTGACGGTGCAAAACCTCAAGGCCGGCACCATCTACGTCTTCCAGGTGCGGGCACGGACCGTCGCTGGCTATGGCCGGTACAGCGGCAAGATGTACTTCCAGACCATGACTGAAGGTGAGTCTTCATCTGCCTCTGCATGAGGTGATGAAGGACACAAGGCTGCAGAGAGACTTGAGCAGGATGGAGATGCACTGGCTCCAGTGCTGCTCCTCTTGCTCATAGCCTCGTTGTGGCTGAGTCACATACATTTATCTGATGCAGGACCCAGAATTAGGCATGGGCATAGTGCTCCATGCAGGGAATTACACAGACTAGGCCAATTTCTGCCACACTTTGTTGGCCTGGAGACCTGTCCACTTACTTGGACTTAGAGGAAACAAAATTCCATGTTTCTTGCCTGCACATCTACCAGTGACAAATACGGAATTAGTGCCTCTATTTGCATTTTTTCCCCTACGTAAAATAGTCCAAGCCTATTTTCTGGTCCTGAGGTCAGCTATTAAGGTATGGCTCACATCCATCCGTGTTCTAGTCTTGACGCATTCATCAGCATCCGCCCAACCTGTGCTGCAATAACCAATTACCTTCTCCCCAGCTGAGTACCAGACCAGCGTGCAGGAGAAGCTGCCGCTTATCATTGGCTCCTCGGCCGCAGGGCTGGTGTTCCTCATCGCTGTGGTCGTCATCGGCATCGTGTGCAACAGGTAGGTCATCCCAAGAGGTGGCTTCAACTGTCCAGGCTGGCTGTCAGCAGGCAGCAAGGGGAGGGAGACTGAGGCCAGGATGCAAAAAAGAAGGATGCGGGAGGGTTCGGTGGGGACAGGGATGCTCCTGCAGGACGCTTCTCAGCCCGTGCCCGTGCCCAACACTTAGGCCTGCCTCCCAACACTTAGGACTGCCTTTCTTTCCAGAAGACGGGGCTTTGAGCGTGCTGACTCCGAGTACACCGACAAGCTGCAGCACTATACCAGTGGCCACAGTACGTACCGCGGCCCCTCGCCGGGCCTGGGGGTCCGCTCTCTCTTCGGTTTGTGTCCTTGTTCACTCCTTCCTTGTGCCGTGCGGGAAGCCAGGCTCTCGGGTGCATGCATAGACGGAAAGAGCTCCACATTGGAGCTTTTGGGGGAGCCGTCGGAGGGGTCTGACTGTTTTATAGGCCTTTGGCTTGTGTCTAGCTGCCCCTCCGTGTCCACATGCCTCTGCTGAGTCCCACCTCTGCTTGGCCACCTCACTCCTGGCCTCCCCCAACGCCCCACATGTCCTGTGTGGGCACGTCACCTCACAGCTCAGGCTGGCAAGTGTGGTCCCAATCACCCGCTCCTGTTACCTCCATCTCCCACCTCTGGTGTCTCCACTATGATCTAGATCCATTCCTGGTAGAGTGGTGCTGCCTGAACACTCATGCCGTTGGGTGCCAACACTGTGCCCTCACTAGAGCCCATTCCCATGCTCCAGAATCCCATTCCTGCCTTGCAGCCTACCTCCTCCAACATCCCTGTGTGGTGCAAGGCACTTGTTCCCACCTAAAATTCCTGTTTGCAGCCTCACCATGAGCACCCTACAAACCAGGCTTGGCTTTCCGGCTCTTTTCAGAATTGAACACTCTCTCCATCAAGTCCCAGATAGACCCTGCCTCACCCCAGAGCCTCCTCTTCATCCACCCCTGCCTGCACATCCCTGAGAAATCCCTATTCCTCCCTCACTAGGGGCTGTCACTCTAACTCTGCTGTCTTTGAATCTCAGTTGTTGTTTACCTCCTGTTATACTTGCAGCTTTGTGATTTCTGGCCTTTTTACACTTATTCCTTTGCAGCCCAAAATATGGTTGTACCTGGAGAACACCAGGAGCTTCTCCAGTTACTCCCCCAAAAGCATTTCCTAAGGAATGGCAAGCGGAATTGCAGCTCCAAGCCAGAACAGCAGTGTGCTGCCTGCTGTTGCCATAACTCCTCAGGAAAAATGACACTCTGAAAGGAAAAAAATATGTAAATGCAACTCTCAGTTGTGTTGCAGGCCTCACTGCATGTGCAAACATACGTTCACACTTTCTCCTAGGGCTTGCTGCATGACATGACAGCTTCAGGCTGTGATGGCATTAAGAACGATGGCTCCACAGCCATTGCAATGGACTAGATGCCACAGGATGCAGATGAAGTGATAACAGTGGAGCGGCTTTTGAGCCACATTTTCTCTGAAGAGGCTGATCCAAGGCTCAGCTTCCCACCAGCGATTCCCGTGGAGAGGGAGCATTTGGATAGCAAAGTGCAAGCCCTTAGCATTGCAGGAACGTGATGGGATGCTGGTTGAGAAGATGCTTCAAGAAGTCCAGCAGTCCAACCTCATCACGTCCATGCACACACACACACACGTATAGACACACGTCACTCTTTTCCATGATGCAGCTCTCAGCTGCTCTGCTTGCATCTGTCTCTCTGACTCTCTCCCTTGCCTTTATGCAGTGACACCCGGGATGAAGATTTATATCGACCCCTTCACCTATGAAGATCCAAATGAGGCAGTCAGGGAATTTGCAAAAGAAATCGATATCTCTTGTGTCAAAATCGAGCAGGTGATCGGGGCAGGTGAGTAAATTGTGGCTGTGTGTCTGACCCTCACCTATACGCTCTCCTTTGTGACCTCAGATCATGGTGAGGAAATTTGTGTACTAGGAAGGCAAGGGAATGAGTTCACCCACTAAAGAGTTTCAGTAAGGTCTCTCAGCCCCAGCCTGCCTCAACTAGAAAAGATGATGTGGACTTCGAAGCATGTCCAGGGCTGGAGACATGGGATTCTCCCATGGGCAGAGAAAGAACAGAGTCCAGTGCTCCTCACCAAGAGGATGCCTTGACCTAAAGGGAGTTTTGGGTGGAGAATCAAGGAATAAGCACAAAACAGCTGCCTTTGTCAAGGAAGGCAAAGGTAAGTGGTCAACATACCAGACCTGCTTCTCCCTCTTAACAGGGGAATTCGGTGAGGTGTGCAGTGGGCATCTCAAGCTCCCTGGCAAGAGAGAGATCTTTGTGGCCATCAAGACCCTCAAGTCTGGTTACACAGAGAAGCAGAGACGAGACTTCCTGAGCGAAGCCAGCATCATGGGACAGTTTGACCACCCCAATGTCATCCACCTGGAGGGAGTGGTGACCAAGAGTTCTCCGGTCATGATCATCACCGAGTTCATGGAGAACGGCTCACTGGACTCCTTCCTACGGGTATGAGGCCAGAAGAGTACACTGCTCTAGGGAGGTACTGGGCCATAGGAGGATTTGGAGTGGGAGGGACACTGTGAGGTTGGCCTGTTCTTCACTTGTCCCCTGCAACTGGAACAACCCAGTGGGCAGGTGTGCACATGCACACACTCAGCTGTGCTCTTTGACTATGCCTACATGTGAAGGGACTTTCTGCTATTAACTTTATCACAGCAAAACCTCACCTCCAACTACCCTGGCTAAATGTTTATCGGTCTTGAATAATCATTGGGTTGATGGGAGATAAACTGCTTAATAAGAATAGATGAGCCTTCTCGATCCTTCTGTGCAAGATGTGTTGCCTTTGCAAGACGGCACCCATCTGTGGTGATGTCCATAATGAGTGTGAGTTGTTTCTCTGTTCTCATGCTGTGGATACGTTCCTTTCATGGGCTCCTTCTCTCTTCCTTTCAGCAAAACGATGGGCAATTCACTGTGATCCAGCTGGTGGGCATGTTGCGGGGCATTGCGGCTGGCATGAAGTACCTAGCCGATATGAACTATGTGCACCGGGACCTGGCCGCCCGCAACATCCTGGTCAACAGCAACCTGGTCTGCAAAGTGTCCGACTTTGGTCTCTCACGCTTTCTGGAGGATGACACCTCTGATCCCACCTACACCAGTGCACTGGTAAAACTGGTCTTCCCACTGCTCTAGGGGGAGGAATGGGTGTTGAAGCAAAGAGTTGGGGGCAAGAGAGATGGGAAGAGTCCCTGTTGGCAGGTTGGGATTGCTTGATGTTGATACCAAGGATGGAGAGAAAGTATCAGGTGAGGAAAGACCAATGAAATGACCAAGAAAGATTGGTCTCTTGCAAGGTCCTGCCCTGCTAACAGAGAAGACCTCATGATTGAACATTGTTCCAGCCATGTTTGCACACACATCCCTGATAAAGCCTTTAGCTGGGGATGATGCATTCCATCCAGCCAGCATGGTCCAGGTTGGGGTCTTTAAGATGCCATCCCAAAAGATGTGTCACCACCAGGAGCTGTTTTTGTCCTACTGTATTGGGAAGCAGTGATCCTTTCTCATGTTTGGTATGGATTCAGCCCCTAAAATGGTAGGTGTAAGAGTGAATCCATGCTTGATGCATGCTGAATTAAAAAAGAGCAAGAGTGCAGAGAGGGGTTTTCATAAGGATAGACAACATCACTGCTAACATCCAGCACAGTGCCTATTTTTGGAAGTGAGCCATGATATGGCTATAGCATCATCTGTAAGAAATTACGTCTCCCAGATTTTTTGAAGCTGCCAGTGAGATCAGCCATGGCTTTTGGAGGACTGCAACAATAGTTGATTACCAAACACCTAAAAATGTGCACTGGTCTTCTCTCCTCAACTTGTGTAGCTTCGCACATCAACTGGTGGCTTTTGCAATAACAGAGTCATTCTGCAGGTTTTAGAAACATTAACAAAATTCATTTCTCCTGAATGTGTTTGCATATCATGATCCTTATTTCCATTAACTTCCTGTGCATTAAGCTAAACACAGAGGAGCACATAGTGATCACTGCTGTGCTTTATATTGCTGTTATTTAACCTGCTGGTAGGTACAACAGGAGGTAGGAGATATCACTCACTTCGCTGAAATGAGCTCCCATGAGGCTCATCCAAATACCCACAGTCTCTAATTGCCAGTTTAAGACTTAACTTTTTCATTAGTTTTTAAATCCACTGCTTGTCAGGATCTCTGTAAGGGCTGTACCTGTCCATGCAGACAGAGATGGTGTGAACATCACCCATGGTCAAGAACGCTTGGTCCTCTACATCAGCCAGTCTTTTTTCCACGCAAGGCTGTACATATACGAGGAGCATTTGGGCATCCCGGGGATGACTGTGGCATTAGGTAGTCAGCACTGACACGTGAAGCTCTTCCTAGACCCTTTTTCTTTATTCTCTGTGATGCAGCAGGAATGAGCGAGCTGTGTGCAGTAGATGACAGCACCAAGATGACAGCACCAAGCTCTTCACTGTGGTGCCAGATAATATGTTATGGGGCAATATAATGGATGCAGATATTCTGGACACCATGCTTTTACAGTTTTTCTCAATCTTTCATCATCATCCTCTCTGTATTGTTTTGTTTCTTCCTACAGGGTGGGAAGATCCCCATCCGGTGGACAGCACCAGAGGCAATTCAGTATCGAAAATTCACATCAGCCAGTGACGTGTGGAGCTACGGGATAGTTATGTGGGAGGTGATGTCCTACGGCGAGCGACCCTACTGGGATATGACCAACCAAGATGTAAGTTACTGAGAAACTCAGCTTGTTGTAGAGAAACTCCTGTAGTTGAGAGAAACCAGGGAAAAAGAAGCGTTCCCAAAAGACTAATGGAAACAGTCGCAGATTAAAGCAGCTGCTGTGAAAAGTTTGAAGAGCACCAACATAGTACAAAGTCATGTTCACCAAGTTGCTCTTCATCAGGCAGGGATGGCAGAAGCACCATGGGCTCTTCAGCATCATTTCTGCACCTCTCCTCCTCGTGCCCTGCTCCAAGCCTCCCATGCCAAACATTTCCAACTCACCTACCCTGTCCAGGAGCTGCACGTGGCTACTGCAGCAGTAAGTGGATCTCCATCCATGGACACCACAGGTCTTTCGTGAATAATGTGCCATGAGCACTCTTTGCTCTGAGGCCATCCTTGAGCCTCTTCCTCCGCACAGAGGCAACCTGTGGCTGCAGTCCACACCTTCACCATAAAAAATACCCTTCTACATTATTCTGGACTTCATAGTCTGGGTGGTCACAGAGTAACCGTCCAGCTGTGCAACATGCTAGGACCTGCACATGTGTGACCAGAAGCACGCTTTGTTGCAGAGGCTCTCCAAACATCATTATTATTATTATCATCATCATCATCATCTCTCATGTGTTGCCCCTCTTCACCCTCATGCACCATGAGCATAGAAAACCAATATTCTTGTTCTCGGCAGACGGTTCTGCTGCAAGTCCTGCTTTTGCCCACCTGCACGTTACAGCTTCCAGGCAGTCTCCATCACGTATCTCTTCTAGCCAGGTGTCACCATGCTTCTCCTTGCTTCGGCATCCTATAAGTTTAGCCCTCCGCCATCCTCATCCCTTGTCCCCCCGGCCTCCAGCCTCCTCTGGATCTCGTCCTTGGTGGCTTCTGCAGCCCATCCCCGTGCTCCAGCCAGCAGGGACGGCGCCCGTGTTGCAGGCGCTGCCGGCTGCGCAGCGTCTGCGCCCACTGCCTGCCCCAGCCTCTTCTCCCCCTTCTCCCACCGCAGGACGTCGCACCCCAGGAGCTGTCACCGCTCAATTGCCACCAGTGCTTGCGCGAATCAGCGCGTGGCAGGGGCTGGCTGCGGATTAGCCTCCTGACCCGCGGGTGTGAGCGCCCGGGGCGCGTGCGCCCGCTCGGGACGTGCGGCGCGTCGGGGACGCGTGGGCCACCGCCAGGGCCGGGAGCGTGGTGCCTCGGCAGTGCTCACCCCCAGCCCAGCTCCCCCGTGCGTGTCCCCTCCTTTCTGTCTCGGATAGATCTGCCATCCAGAGAGCAGATGCTCCCTGCAGCTCCAGACACAGGATAGTCGGCATCTACCAGGAATGCTCCCTGAACGGGAGCCAAGAGCCACACGAAGCCCACTAATGATTCCCGGTGGGAACACCTTCTCTGTCGGACAGAGAGCCTCTCGGAGGAAGGGATGGCTGGGAGGGCTCCTGCCACCGGGCCTGTTTTGGCAGTGGAGGTACAAGCCCTCAGCTTGTGCCCATACCTTGCTCCATCACATCAGTATCTGGAGCATCCTCCTCTTCTCACCTCCCCAGGGTCACAAACACTCCTAAATCCTGCCAGATACCTCATCTCAGCCTGCAATTCTGGATGACTTGTGCTGGATCTGCCACCTACCCTCACTTAGGAGTAGCAGCTTTCTACTCCCACCACACCTCTGGTGTCCTCTCTCTGCCACGCCTCCCTAAGTTCAGTCATTTGCCTTCAGTGTCACACACAAGCCTGTTTCTAGTGCCCAAGGCTCCTTGTGGTCTCCTCTTGAAAGAGCTCATGCTCTGCGAATAAACCCTCCACTCCATCCTCCTTGATGACCCAGGAAAGAGGAAAAGTGCAGAGCTGGGTAATAGGGAGATTGGAGAAGGTCTTGGAGAAGACTTTTTTCCATGTCAAGGCCAAATGTGATCCCAGCTCCTGTAGTGAAGCAAGGAGCTTCATTGTGCTGTGAAGCTTGTCTTGGCTTAGGTGGAGCTTAGGTACGCCAACCCTTCCCTGCATGCTGCACTGAAATTCTCCTGTATGCAACTGCCCACCAAGGTCTTTGTGCTGCACCACTCCAGTTTGCACATGCGCAGGGTTATGGAGAAGCCTCCACACAGCCCATGACATGAGAGTACTCAGGTAACAGAGGTGGCCTCTTTCTCCATATGAGGAGATGGATAGACAGCTCATCACAAGTACTCCCTAATTAGTTGGCTAATCAAGACTGTTGTCACTTCAGAGGACAGCACAGAAGGCAGAGTGTTGGCATGTAGAGACAGGAGGGCAGGACATTGCTGCAAGAGTAGATGGCTAAGATGGGCAACAGTAAGTAGAGAGAGAAAGTGGCCTTGCTGGACTGTGGTTGGCCACGCCAGTCATCATCAGGAGCTGAGAAGAATGTTATGGTTTAAATAGGTTTTTTTTTGGTCACCTCCTTTCCAGGATGAAGGCTCCATTCCCATTGCACTCATCTCTTTTTCTTCTCTCATAGGTGATAAATGCCATTGAGCAAGATTATCGGCTGCCACCACCTATGGATTGTCCAAATGCCCTGCACCAACTGATGCTGGACTGTTGGCAGAAGGACCGAAACCATCGACCCAAATTTGGACAAATTGTCAACACCTTAGATAAAATGATCCGAAACCCCAATAGCCTGAAAGCCATGGCACCTCTCTCCTCTGGGTATGCATCTCTATTTTCCTCTTGTCCATTGACTTCCACTTGTAGGTCTGTTCTGCAGCATGACTTCATGGACATCATCCTTGCATTTCTATGGGCTAACCATTGCAGAGGCTTCTTGGCCTGCATTGTTTGGTCCTTTCTTTGAGAGGCAGTTAAAAATATCTATATTATGGTTCCTTTCCTTGACCAGCCTAGATTTGGAAGAACGGAGGAGGCTCCTTGAACTGGATTGTGTCCTCTGCACTGCTAGAGGGGCAGTATGATTTCATACACGGGTATGATTGCTTTGATAGCCCCAAGTGCTACACTTCTGGATAAACAGGTCATAACTCCTCCTCCAGGTCCCCCAGCTGATGGAGGGTGCAGAAATACATGGCTTGCTGCAACTCCCTCTGCTCATCCTCCGTTTTTATGTTTCAGGATCAACCTCCCTCTACTTGATCGCACAATCCCAGATTACACCAGCTTCAACACTGTGGATGAATGGCTGGATGCCATCAAAATGAGCCAGTACAAGGAGAGCTTTGCCAGTGCTGGCTTTACCACCTTTGACGTGGTCTCTCAGATGACAGTAGAGTAAGTGTCTAGGCTTCTAGTCCCAAAGCAATAGAAAAAACCCTCAGTAGTTTAACAGTTGACCATTTTTAAACTGTGACTAGTTTTTAGATTATACAGTTTTCCTCTTAGGATATATTAGAATTGCTATCTGGCTGGACTGCTTTGGGTCTGTTCAGTTTGTGCAGGACCTCTCCATTCTGCTGAGATGTCATCTCATCCTCAGGCTGTGTGCAACAAATTGCATGACCCCGCTGTGAAAATGAAAGTCCTTCCTGGGATCTCCAAACCACTCCATGGAACATCACAGAAGGGATCTCAGGCAGCATCAGACCTTTTTCCAGCATCTGGAGGACATTTTGGGGCTCAGCAGTCCTCTTGGATGGGTGACATATTGCTGAGAGAAACAAGCCCATTTCGAGCAACTTTTTTTCCTTAAGAAAGACCTCAGAGAATCTGGGGGGCAGAGAGCTTAAGAAGGATAGGCAATAGCATTCACACATGGGAAGGTGCAGCATATCCTTTTCAGATGTCTCCAAGAGTGGAAGGAGTAGGCTCTAGACATGGGCTAGACATGGGCTAGACCTGGCATTGCAAAATTTCTTTGGATATTAATTTGTTTTCTGTGTTTCTGTTTTTTTTCCCCCTTTTTCTCCTCCCAAAGGGACATTCTGCGAGTTGGAGTCACTTTAGCAGGACACCAGAAGAAAATCTTGAACAGTATCCAGGTGATGAGAGCACAGATGAACCAAATCCAGTCTGTGGAGGTTTGATAGCTACGCATCTCCTTCCTCAAGGCCCTGCTCCCCTTTCCCCATGTATGTCTGAGCTCCAGTTCTTGAGTGTTCTGCATGGACCAGAGACGGGCAGCTGCTCTGAGGATCACAGCAACAGGAAGAAATGTCCTGTCATCAATAACGAGAAGCCGCCAAGAGCTTCTAGCATTTAAGCAATGGAAAAAGGGAACAAAAAGACAGCTATTTTGAGAAAAAAAAACTATGAAATATTTTTAAATAATAATAAAACAATTGCATTCTTGAAAAGGGCTCCAAAATCCATGGGAGTCTCCAAAGGAAGAGAAAAACGAGCAACTTCACCTCTTTCCTCTTGCACAAGGCTGCTGTCACCGGGCCAGCCACCTCTGGAGCAAGGAGACTTTTTTTTGCAAGCAGATGAACGCAAAGCCGTGGGAAGCACTTCTCTTTCTCCTGTGGGATGGTGGCTCTGAGGATGTCGCCCTCCAGCCATCTGTCCCCAGAGCCCCTGCTAGGAATTCACAGGGGGAAGAGAGCAGAGACTCTTTGGTGCTGTGGAACCAAGTGCATCTCAACTGATGGACTTCTTCAAAAGTAGAAGATTTCTTTTTTTTTAAGAAAAAAACCCAACAAACTGAGACTAGAAGAGGCTGTTTCTGACAAATAAGAAGGAATCTGTAACACTTGGGGGGGTAGGGATGGGAGAAAACAAATCCTTTCTACATCTCTTATTTTCTCTTGCCATGGGACAGTTTTGTGAGTGACAGTTTCCTAAGGGTCCGTCCATCCACCCTGCGGTGGCATCATTGTCTCATACATATCATATGCACAAGACTTTTAGTGATGTCCTCACTAGATGCCAATGATCTTTCCCCAGAAGACTTCCCAAGTACAGTATGTAGTAGTTTTTTGATTACCAATGCTGAACGTGTACCTTTATTTTTCAGTTGTTCTTGTTGGGAGATTTGTCCCTTTACCTTGTTTTTTTGTTAACACCAGCTTGTGAATTTGGGGGTTGGAATATTTTTGGTTGGTCAGGTTTGCTTTTTTTTTATGAGAAAAAAAAGGGAAAAAAAGAGACATTTCCAACCATCATATCATTCAAGAACTTTTAAATCCTTTCCTTGCGGAAGGAGCTATTGCAGCTTATTGACAATACGCCAGGAGATTTTTTTTTTTTTTTTATATATGCACATTTCCTCCTGTTTGCTTCTTGGTTGTTTTTCAATTTGCCATGGCCTGACAGATGTTTCTAACTGTTGGGCTTCCAGTTGTTTGCCAAGATGAAATGCCCACCTGCTTCATCTAGGGCTGCTGATGTAGGGGGGCGAGCGGCAGCATGGAAGGGTTTTTCCTTGTTGTTGTTTTGGATTGGGAAGGGGTTGGGTTTGGTTTTTTTTTTCCATGGGGGTGGGAAAAGCAAGAGCGGATGGATTGCAGGCAGGGAATGATGTCAGGATTGGTGCACGTGCTGCAGAAAGGCAGGTCCTCCAAGAGGAGCTGGCAGCGGGTGGTTGGTTTCTCCGAGTGTGTACGGCGTTACCGGCCGCGTCGCGCATGGTTCGCTGCAGGAACCAAGTTCCGTGGCAATGTCTCTGTGCCCGGAGGTCTCTGCTCTCGAGGGGATGCAGTGGAGACGTTCAAGGCAGTGTCGGGCTCAGGCCGGGACCTCCGGGAGAGTCTGGAACAGCAAAGGCAGAAACTCGGGCCAAGTAGCCCGGGGTTGGAGCTGCACAGTCGGTCAGTGCATTTAGAAATAAGTGGGATGGATAGGTACCGAACAGGTCTCTGGTATGGGTCTGCTAACAAACTAGAGGGGGAACACGAGTGGAAACAGCTGGACTTGCTCTCCCGACTCAGCACCACCTCTCTCCTTTCGGACATGCCTCCTGCCACATCTTGCATGCCCAAGCTCTTGTCCCCTCTTACCATGCCACCCGCGGGGGCCTCCGCTCACTTTTGGCAGCGTGGAGCGGTTGGGCGCATGTTCACTGGGAGCTGGTACAGCGTCAGCAGGAGGAGTGTTCAATGACAGAATCTTCTGTCTTTAGAAACCACTGCTGATCAGAAATCGCTAGAGCTCGATGGATTTTTCTCACCTGAAGGCATATCCAAAGGTCTTGGGTGGCAGCCTAGGGTGAGGAAAGTGCTGTGTGGTGCCAAGTTTTCTAACCACAACCACCAGCAAAATCCCACAGGGCAGCTGTGTGGAAGGAGCCCGTGGTGCCCTTTGAGGGTCTATCCCAGATGGTTCTTGACTGTTCCCTGCATGTGCCAAGGAGGAGCAAGGTCCAGGCAGCGTCCTTTCAGAGCCATCACCAGCAGACAGGCCTTGGAAGGGCTTTTCAGGTCTTCTTCATTCGGAGATATTTTGTCTCGATGCACTGAACCTCTTCACTAGCATTAGACACATCTACCTACCAGACCCGACCCACTGTGAAGGACAGGACCCTACTGAGCTCAGCTGTCCGCGGGACAGAGAAAACACCTCCTCATTTCTTCCTCTGACCAAAAATTCCCTGGTGTCAGTACTGAAGGTAGCACATTCCAATCTGTTCACACCAGGCATCACTGTGACATCTGTCTGTGTTTGACCGTGTAGGGACTAACAGAGAACTGGCCTTGAAGGGGCAGGATCCATAAAGCACTTCCATTTGCTGCATCCCTCCAGTTCTCCTTGGAGCAGGAAGGACTGGGTTTCGCTTGAGAGTTTTTATTTCAGGAGTATCAGAGGTACTGCTGTGGAAGAGGAGTCTACCAGCAAAATTCAGCTTTGCAGGGAGAACAAGTAACAAGGGGGAGAAGTCGCTTTGTAATACTGACACTGTGAAATACTGTTGTGTGTTGTGTGTGTGCATGTGTGCATGTGTGAATCCTTAAAAAAAGAAAAAAAGAAAAAAAAAAAAAGGAAAAAAAGGCAGCTTGTTGCAATTTTTGCATTTCCCCTCCACCTCCAGGCTACCTCCCACACCTTCTCCTCCGTTGCTGTCACTGCCACCTGCATCATGGGGCAGAATGGGGAAAGTAAAGCGCATACAAATAGGGTAAAGGCGAAAGAGTCTCTATGGCACCGTATTTCGTGGGTCGTTTTCAGCTATTGCCTCCAGCCCTTTGGCAGGACTCAACAGCAAAGAGGTCCTGTGGGCAAAAGGAAAAGCAAACTTCAAACATAGGACACTGCCATGAGGAACCACTTGCCTGCAACAGCTTGGGGACAAAAGCACAGGGCACTGCAACTGTGACCTCCCTTCTTACGCTGTCATAAAATTCCTAGAAATATCCTATATAAACTCAGTGGGGATTTGTGGCTGGCAGCAGCTGAAGATCTGCTCGCTATAGGCTTCTCCTCACTGCATTACCCTCCAAGTCAAGATTTTTAATGTATTTCGTCTTTATTTTTGTATGTTTACTTTGATGCTAATTTAATGTACTTCTCTCCGGTCTCCATCATCTTTTCCATGCTTGCTTGTCCTTCAAGTAGAGCATTCAGCATTTGCCCCTTCGAAGTCTGAGGAACAACCGATGTAGTGCCAACTTCATTTTACCCTCCGCGAGCAGTTGTCCAGTGCCATTAAAGACATCTTCAAATTTATCTGCTTTGCTGTGCTCTTCTCCTTCCACAGGCTCATGATGAGGCCAGCGCTTGACATGCTTTCAGCTAGGATCAATAATCCATTACAAAAATCAATTGAACTAAATTACATGTCCTCAGAGTCTCGGTCAGCTTCCTCTGTGCGATAGGAGCTGTCCCTCCTTGCAGGCCACACAACCAAAGTCTACCCAGGAGTTCTCTCTGTCCCTTGGGCCTTGCTCCCTTAGGTTCAATATGTTCATGGTGTTCCACCATGCTCATAGTTCAGGGCATCCCCATTGACTTGTCCAGGATGGTTTTGCTGCTTGCAGGGCTCGAGCTCTTTCCAAGGACCGTTGACCTGTGCTTGCTTTCATGTGTGGTCTATCTCCCGCAGTGCTCCTCGAAAACTCCTTGCACAGTGCAGAAATCTCCCCAGGGTTTTCCCTGGTACTTTTCTTCCATGTTCTTCCTGTCCACTCCATTTCTGCTCACTGCAGAAAGGTGGCATTTGAAGGGAGAAGTCCTCTCTCCGCACAAGTCTATGTTTGACATCATTCTTCGCTGTCTTCTGAATGACTCACAAGTTCCTCTCCTTTCAAATTCTGCAAGAAAAGTAATTTTTTTAAAAAAAGTCCCACCCTTTATGGGGCTTATATTTGCTTTATAGTGACTCCACTTGCACTCTACAAACAAGTCACTTGACCCAGTCTTGCGTGCCTCATCTTCAGAAGCTGTTTTGCCTTCATGAAAATAAATAAGTAAATAAATAAATAAAACCTTTGGCTTAGTGCTTTTCCAGTTCCTTCATTTCAAGAAATTTTCAGTTTTTTCTACTTCTACCTCTCGAGTCAGTCTTCAGTGTCTGTACAGATATATCACATTGTGTCTTCTGGTGATGCCTACTGAGTCTAGGAGAGGAGAACTTTCAGTGAGCCATTAGTAAAGAAACAATTATGTTAGCAAAAACAAGTAACAAAAACTGGTGGAAAGAAGTCCCAGGGCAGTAAAAAGAGGGAATCATGTTTTTCTAGGCTGAGGTTTCATCTGACAGTCAAATCCTCTTTCCTCCCCCGAATTTCCTTTCTTCTGCACTGGCAACTGTTGACTCCAGTGCGGCAGAATCAACCAACAGTAACATGAGATTTCTTGCCATTAAATGATGAAAAATGTGAGCAAGGTGGATAAGGAGTAGTCGCTGCTTCTCACAGTGAAGAAGTTAAGATGAAATACTCTTTCGCACAATGATGACTAGTTGGTGGACATCCACTGCGGGATGTTGAAGAGAGCAAGCCTTAGATACGTTCAAAAGATGACCAAACAAATTTTCTGGAAGGAAAATTCCTACAAGTCTCCTCAGTGTGAAGATACCTCTTCCAGCTTGTCTGAGTGACAGATACCTGGAAGCATGGCATATTTAACAGGATATTTATCACTCCATGTGCACTCTTTGCTTGGGATCTTTACTCTAAACATCTGTGAAAGGCTTAGAATTTCAGCCTGAAGCAGTGTGATTCTTCTCAAATTCCTTCTAGCGATTGTTTTATACCATCCTGTTCTTCCACCCATACATCATGTCAAAGTTGCCCCATTCTACATCATCATCCTCCGGGAGGAAGAGCTATGCAACGCCCACAGGAGGGATGTAGGGGTTCAGCTGCTGACATAAGCAAGCGCTTGACGGGATGGAGTGAAGGGGAGTCTAAGGTTTTCCTTCCTGCACTTCTGAGAGAAGGTGGTTCTGTTGCAGAGCATACGAGGGATTAAATGATCCTTCACTCTCCCTTCGTGCCATGTTTTCTGTGTAACGCAATGCCCCAAACTCATTAAATGTCACAATCTGGATGATGGGGAATGTGAAAGCTGAGGAAATGTCCTTGCCTCAAACTGCTCTTTTGTGGTCCAGAGAACCTGATGGGCAGAGAGGGCTGCTGAGGTAAGGAGACACGAAGGTGCCTCTCCTTCCTGTCCTGCAATTTGGTTTCTAACAGCGACACTTGTCTGTGCTTTGGAGAGTAGCTCAGACTGCATGAGCAGACTCTGCTGGTCCTTGGATCTCTCACCATGGATCCACATGGACTTAAGAGAGATGCCTCAGGGAGCAAAACATGTGGAGCCCAGGAGTCCTATCAGACAGTCACATCTGGGTAGTGATTGAGCAGGAGTGGAAGGAGACTCCCTGAAGGATGAAGGAGCTTGAGAGTCTCAACATGAGCTTGGGCTCTAAGATAATTGCAGTTTGTTGGTGTCTAACTCATAGATTGAGGCATAGACCCCTGAGTCTCTAGATATAGTGGCAAGAGGTCCCATCTTGCTGCTTGCCCTGGTAAATGAGCTCTCCCATCAGTCTGAGCTCAAGACTTCCCTCTCTCTCTTTCAAGGACATGTCCATAGACCTGTCATCTTGCAGGACACTCAGAATGTGCCTGATAGCAGAGCACTGTTCATGAGGACATGGTGTCTCATCCCAGGGTCAAGGAAACCTTCACATCAGCAATGAGTTCTACACAGCAGAGCTACAGGACTGCCTTTCTCCTGGTTCCTTACCAAATTCTCATCAAAGAAATCTGTCACTTGTGTGCTCCAGATTTGCTGTGTTTGGTGTCTTGCAGAGAGTGAAAATGACTTTAAAGGAACTCAAGAGGAACTTACTAAACTCTAAGGAGACGATTTCTATTCCCAGGTCTGTTTTTGACGTGCTGTGTGGTCCTTACATCAGTTCCTACCATGCCATGTCCAGTCAGGCCACCTAGAACATGCTTGAAGCCCCAGTTCCAGAGCAAGAAAGGCTCTGTCCCAAGAAAGGCTGGGCAAGCTGTGCTCTGCGGCTTGGTGGGAAGCAGAATTCGAGGTGGGCTGGGCACAGGTGGTCAAATTGCTCTCCTTAATCCCAGATGTCATCTATCGATGGGCTTTCAAGGAACTGAGCTATCTGTGTGTCTACCTTAGACGAGTCCTTGCAGGGAAGATCTGGCCCAGCTGAGCAGTGCAAGGCGGGGAAAGCAGGAAGGTCCTGGGTGGAAGCAGTTAACCACAGTGTGAAAGGTGAAACGGGGAGGTTGCAGTAACATCTCCAGCCGCTTGTCACTTCCTTGCATGAATGTTGGTTGCACGGACACCTCGTCCAGCTTGGCAAAGTGTGAAATCCTTACTCCGGGTTGGAAGCACGGTGGAGAAGCCACCTGTACTGTAGGCAGAGGAGACTTTGCTGGGCTCTGAACATCTCCTCAGGGTTTTGGAGGGACATGGCAGTAAAGGATGAGGGACCCTCATGCGTAGCCATCAGCTGTGCAAGGACAAGTGTGTCTAGTCAACGCTACATGTGTTCATCATCCTAACACTAGTCCAAGGATCCATCAGCTGGGCTCCAGGGGCATCCCCAACCCTGGGCTCCTGCTCTTCGCCATCCTATGTATCGGCCGTGACCCTGTGGACAACATTACACTTTTCACGACAGTATTTGTATTTTTTTAATTGTGAATGGGGGGGTTGTGTGCAGGTCCTTGTTACACAGGGATGTGTCTTCCATTCAGACCAGGGCTTCCCCTGGCTTCGTCAGACGTCTTTCGATGTTACTGAGAAAAAAAAAATAAAGAAAGAAATAAATCAGATGTATTTATAAAGGAAACAGAAACCCGCTGCTCCAATGCCTTTGTAGGAGTATTTTTAACAAAACATTTTTTGCAAAATAAATGTGAATTGTAAAGTTTGAAGCATTTGCTTGTGGCTTTCATTTCTTGCTGTGTTGTCTAACTTCTGGCCTTCCCACCAATTCTGCTCCGGCAGAATCATTGCATTAGATCAACACAGGGAGATCGAACCCTTTGAGTGCAAAACCTGCCCGGGGCTTGTTCGGTGACTGGGAAACGGCTTCGTGATAGACCGGTATCATCATTTCCCTGCTTGAACTGCTTAGCCTCAATAATTAATTGACCAGTGTAGCCATTTGCTCCATTTGCAAATTATGCACAAGAATACTTTGCTTGTCTCGGTTTGGCATTGCTTGCTCTGTAGCTAAAAAGGTGCCACCGGTGGGTACGTGGATCTGTTTAAGGGTTTCAGTGGTTGCATTGGGTTGCTCCTGAGCTAGGGACTTCAGTGGTTCTCTTGCCTCATCATCAGTCCTCACGGAGCAAGAGGGAGGACCTCCATTCAGGGGCGATGCAGCTGACCAATGCCATGGAAAGAGAAGGAGGGAAAATTCACGGCACTTGAATGCCTACATTACCAGCTGCAGCTTGAACCTGGTGCTGAAGTGAACCACAGCCTGTGTTCCCGCTCCTTCCACGACACACGGACAAGGTGCAGTTTGGATGATTGACACGAATAACTCAGCAAATGGACTGCCTAGGCTGCTGAAGCTTACAAGCTAACCCCCGGCAGCAGTAAAGAGCATTTGACTCATTATAATAAGAACGTCAATATTTCAGTTGATAATCACAGATCTATAACGTCTGATTCCAACACCCCACTATTTCTTTTACAACAGAAAAAGACATTCCCATCTAGTTTTCAAGCAAACCTTCGGTTTTCTTGCTAAAAATGTTGAGGTAAAAATTTCCGCAGTCCTAGAACACTTCTGCAGAGCAACATCCTGATAAGAGGATGCACCTCGGAGGTTGGGGAGTGACTGCCAGCTCTGGGCTCTGCACATAATCAATGCATGACACTTCTGAGGTGTCTTATCAGCCAGAAATACTGACAGGGAGCAGCAGACTGCAACCAGTGGACCGAGAACAGCTCTCATCCTGGTATTAATAGCAGCGTTCTTCCTGGCTCCACTCATCTTTAAGTAGACAGACAAGACCTAAGGGCTCCCTGTTTTAAAGGGGTCCTGAGAAGCACCTAAGGGTGTTGGGTTAGAAGCTTGTTTCTGTAGCTGTTCCCCTAGCTGAGTGTGCGTGGAGAAGGGGAATGGAAAATGAAGGGGGATCCCTGAGAAGAACAAAGTAGTTTTAAGGCATGTGGAGGGGATGCAGGTGATGTCTGTCCACCAAGTCACCAGCCTTTGGCCCACCCATCTCTCAGTCCATATAAAGACCAAGCACTGAGGAGGGTCTTGGTGAAAGAACAAGGGCAATGACTATCTCTTTTTTTGGAGGGGATAGCTCAGCTCCCACCCATTACCCATCCAAGTGTTGCCTACATGTGGTGCAAGACTTGGTCTCTGCTGGAAACCTACTGAATAACTGATGGGGCTCCCAGGAAGGTCTGTAGGCACACCTGAGCTCTTCATCTGCCTTGGCTTCCCAAGGAAGTGGCCTTTCCAGGAGCACGGAGGCCAGGTTGGCACATGCGCCTAGGACAGGCTGTCCGCTCCCAGCTCTGCCAGGACCAACACCTGCACCAGGAATCTCTTAGTTAGAGAAACAACTAATTGCAACCAAAAGAGTGAAGCTGGAGAAACTTCTCAGCCTTCTCCACCGCTACTGTTTTGTTGAGAGTCCTTCACAAGGGGAATCGCATCAGGTGTCTTCTCCTCTCCGGTGGAAAAGAGGAGAATTCAGTCCGTATGAAGCACTGGGAAGTGGCTGGGAACCCATTTGTGGAGTCAGTTTTACCTTTTGTGGTCAATTCTATTCACCCTGTAGGACAACCTCCAGCATCAGGATGGTTTCTGTGTGCTCCCAAGCGGACTTCTCTTCCCAGAGATCTGAATTTCACCATCAATCTGCCTCCAACTACAACACTAGTAATGAACTGCTAGCATGCCTTAATATTCCTGATTTTCTCAGGACTGCTTCCCTGAAAAAAAACATAAATGTGGGCATAAATTTTACCTTTTTTGGCTTCTTAGGACCTCCTCCCACCTCTGCTGAAGCTGATTCACTTCCTGCAATACCAATTTCCAAGAGATGAAAGTCTTGATAGACCCATTCAGGTTTGTGTCTTCTCTGTGCAAAAAGAAGAGGCCATGGGAACAACCAGCCCTTCATTTGTGGCCGTGTGTCAGGAGGAATCCTCGGGCTGGATAATCAACAAGGGCTTAGTCTTTGCCCTCTTACCCATCACACACTGTCTGCTTTGAAATATTCTTTTCCTACTTGCCTGTTACTCTCCTATGGATTTGTATGAATCATTTCTCCCAGGTTTCATGTCAGGATGCCTCTAATTTCGGGCTGAAAGAGATGATTTTTGTGTCGTAGGGACTGCAAATACCCTTTCTTGTATAACGCTCATGTCCTACACTCTCGTAGAGCCCCCAACATGAAACTGTGGTTTCTCTTTGCTCCGTTTTGCCTTCTGCCTTGCCGCGATGCAGTGGAAGCCTCTGCAGCTCCGCTCCGCTCCGGAGGTGTTGACGTGCTCTTCCCATGCGATTTCCTGCTCGTTTGTGCCTCTGCCAGGTTTTTCCCTTATCTGGTATTAGACAGAGCTTTAAAAACACTGCTTTTTCTGCTGTTTTGGAATGCCTTGATGTCATAAGAGTGTAAAATCTGGGGTTTTTGAGCCACTGCTTGTATCCAGGCTATGGGATTATTTTTTTTCCCCTTGTCCTTTTCTGCTCTGCAAACTCCCACATAATGATTTATCTTCCCATCACTATTACATATAACCCCATCAGGCGGCATTTTTCTTAAGATGTTTTATTCATCGTTGCTCCTTTGCATATTTATCTCTCCTGTATTCCCTGATTTGCTTTTCTTTTGACAGATTTGAGGCTCAGATTTTTTTGCTTTTTCTCCGCTTACCTCCTGGTCCACTCCACCTTGCCCATCTCCTGCTCACCAGCTCACTACCTAGACATGTAAGGCTGGGCCTGGGCTGCTCTCATCAAGGCTTTTTATCCTTATTATTAATTAAATGCAGATTAGCCCATCTTTTCAGATTTGATGAGCATGGAACTGCCCATTTCGGGCAGAGTAGCACTACATTTATCTGTCCATCAGCTCATTCACATTCGTGTTCTTACCATTTGGAAAAAAAATCTTTATTTTAATGTTTATCATATACAGAAGAGGACAAGTTGTGATCCTCGTTCCGCAATGCAGTAAAGGAAGAAAAGGCATTTAAGTGCATTTTAAATCGTCACTATTTAAGTGACAATTTAAGCTGTCTACAAGCAAGAAAATATTAAAATGTGGCTATTTGGAAGATGTTAATAAAACTCATTTATTTCAGATCAATCTAATATATATGTGTTAGCAGCCAGGATAAGCTAACATTGATCTTTGTGTGCTGTAGGTTTTGATTAGTCACATCAGGACATATATATATATATGTGTGTGTGTATATATATATGAAAGAGTCAAATTTGTGCTGGTTAGGACATTACTCTCGGTAAGTTATGGAGCAGGAGGAAGGTTGGGGGAGTGGCAAGCAAATGCAGTGCCAGCATTTGTGCAAATAAGCTCACTGTTAATTTGCTAAACCAGGAAAATGCCCAATATGCTCAAAGCAAAATGGGATAGCTGGTTTTTATTGAGCAAAAATGAAGCAAAGAAAAATGCATGAGAATTTCATGACACCAAAAAAAGACAATTTTTGCTTCCTTTGTTGGTTGTTCAAACTCACCAAGTGGGGTTTTTTTTTTTTTTCTGAACATAAGTGATAAAATGACTTATTTTGAACCAAAGGTTAGACTGTTTCACTTTGAAAATATAGACAAGCAAGTCTGACTGTTCAGGAAAATGACTACCTATGCAAAAGTCTAAAGAGATGTGCCTGATCTTCAAGAAAATCCTGTCCTTTCTGATTAAAAAAACATAACACCTTTTGATTAATTTCTGTTCTTCCAGATCTCCTTATCTTCTTGACACTATTAATACAGATAAATATATATGTGTGTGCATGTGTATACATATTTGTTTATAAAACTGTCCAGTTCCACCAGCAGCTCACACTCAATAAATGCAAATTCAAGAATTAACAATTTGGAGCAACTGCTGGAGGAAGACAAAAGGTAAAACTGCACTTAGAAAACAGCAAGGGGAATTTATGGAGAATAAGCAATGCCATCCAGCTAGGTGTATTTTAGGAAATTTCAATGTAACCAAAAAAACAGCTAAAACATTCAGCACCTGAACTTTTCATCTGAAATAGAAAATCTCAGTGACAATAAATACATGTGGACAGCAGAGCCTCGTGGGAGGAAAATGGGATGATAACTACAGATTGAAAAAAAAACCTTTCCTACAGGTTGAAATCTTTCTTTTCAATATTTCTCAGGGCAAAAAACAAGTAAATAATAAAAAAGAAAGATTAATTATTTCCTTTAAAGAGGAGATGTAGCCTTTATTAATTTGTTTCACTAGTACATGGAAAGCAGCTTTGTATTTGTATTTGTTTTCCAGTAAAGACACAGATGTTCACAACACCTGAAAATCATTATTTGCATTCATTTGTACCTACTCTTTCCTGCTGATCTAATGCTAGTGGAGGTCCCATTTTGACTTTATTTCCTCATTTATCTGCAGTTTCTTAAAAATGTGACCATGGAGAGTTGCCTCATTCTATATCCTACAGAAAAGAAGTAGCTCCTATTTTCCTAGAGTCCTTCTGGGCAGTTATTTTGCTCCTTTGCAAGCAGATATAACACATTAACCTTCCCGGGTGCCTTTGCTCTGCAGAGCAATGCCAATATTCGGTGTAATCAGTGTCCTGTGCCATATGTCCCTCTCTTGGACTCTCTAAGTAGCATCTCCACTGGTTCCCTATGCTTGCTGAGCATCTCTCTGAAACAAATCCAGTAGTTTTTTCCCCACTGAACATCTGTTCTCTTTCTACTGCACTTGGATCCTCTTTTGATTCTCTCTTTATCATTATCTGTCTTTATTATGATTCTCCGGGTGTTAGCCGGGTATCATAGGCAGATTTAAGAGACATATCCCAAGGCATTACCGGAGATTATTGTAATGGATACTAGCTGCCCGGGCTGTCATTATTGACACAGTGCTCAAACTAAAGAGATTTCACTTAATGACCCAACGTTATTTCTGATCGCAGGCCACTTCCCCAGATAAACATGCTGGTGCTTCTGCAGGGAGCACTGTCTAGAGCTGTCACCCTTACAGATATAATATTGTTTAGATATAAAAAAATGAAAAACTCCAGATAGAAACTATCCTCAGTGAAGAAAAATTAAAAAAAAAAAAAAAAGTGGAATATTGAGATCTTTCGAGTAAGATTTCCATAGCCGTGATGCATGTTCTATTGGAGCAGTTGGATTTTGGCAACACTTAGGGTGGTATCTGGCACTAGGGCTGACATCCAGTGGGAGAACAAGGTGGTTCCATCAGCTGTGACGGTTTCTCTCCATGTCTCCTGTGTTTGCACACAGGGAAAGATGGAGCAAATTAAAGCACTGAAAGAAATGTGCTTCTCCACCGGGACATATGGAATCCATTGGCAGACAATATTGAGCAAGCAGATGTAGTGAAGGGATCCCTCCTCTAAGGAACTGAAGGGACAAGTAGTGGTACAAAATGGAGGGGATGGGGTAATTTTAGTTTTCTTTGTGCTTTGTTGAATGGTACCTTATTCTGATTAATTAATGGGATAGAAAATAGGAGAGTGTAGAGACTTTCAGACCAGAAGGCAAAGCCGTGACCATGCATCCTGATGTTCCTCATAGAACAAGATGTTGGTCACACCTGATTCCAATTTCTTCTTGGAGAAACAAAGGTGATCCAGAGAAGTCAAATAATGGCAAATGTGCAGCAGCTGTGGGTCTGTGTTAGCTGGGCTTCCCACGCTGGATGTCTCCTTCCTTCTCATCCTATCAGAGGGATCTTCCATAAATATTTACCTATGCAAAAGGTAGATACCTGCTGCTCTATTTGGAGGAGAGGAGAACACAAGGTTTGGTGATTTCAGTAGAGAGGTTTTTCCACCTAATTCCAGTTGGGAAAAACATCTCAGGGAAGAGGAAAAAAATCAACGAATCAAGGTCAGAGAAGAGCTCTCCAATTGAAACTGCTCAGTGGCCTGGATTTATGTTTTTTCTTTTCCAATTAACTTCACCTTCTCTAACTGGGGATTTCACACCCCTCATGTGTTAAGTAAATTGGTGTCTGGATTTTTATGAGCTTTGGCAGGAAAAAGTAGCCAGTGAACCAAGAAAAATTCAGAGCTTTTGGATGGAGGTACCGAGGATTTCAGGCTCACATCTGAACCAAAGGATTGATTGTAAGAAGCTCTTTGATGAGGGAAGACACTTGTTTTGATGCAATTCATAATTAAATATTGTTGTGTATCTCCGTTCTTCCAGAACCTCCTCCTGTCACAGAAGTTTCATTTGGGTTATTTATGCATCGGTGATGTATTCTGAATGCCTCGCTAACATTGACGGATATTACACTTGATGTTTTTCCTTATGTCCGTTTGGTGGTGCAAATGTGAGAAAGGGCAATGAACTTTCGATGACTCTCTTGTGTAAGTAAAAAAAAAAAAAAAAAAAAAAAGATTTTTTTTATCGCCGGGTTCAAAAGTTAAGCGCGTCAAGAGAAATCATCTTCTTGGCACCAACGCATGAGGGGTGGAAGAATTTTTGGGGATGATTTTCTCTTAGAGCAGAAGATAATTACTCCGAGATGCAAATTTGGGAATTCTCACCAACGCTACCTTTCAAACGCCCGTGTTGATAAATGATTTGTTGTGTTTTTATTAACCTCTGCGAGCCAATGGAGAGGGTGTGCCATGCTGCAAGCTGCTTGCACCGAAGGACAAAGAGCTCTTGGCGCGCCATTCATCGCTGCAATAGTAATAGCGCCTCCGGGTCCGTTCAGCCTCCGCTTCGCTGAGGTTGGTAGAGTCAAAGAAACAAAAAGTCTTTCATTTGACAGCGTTGGGAATGGTGGGGAGGAAGCATGGAGAGAGAGGCAAGCAGAAACCCACCCAGATCCCAGCTCGCTCCACAAATCCTTGCTGAAGTCATGGCTTGGGCCTTTCCAAACGCAAGCTGCCTTCAACGCGCACTCGTCTAGAGGAGTCTGCAAGGCAATTAAGTCCAAAAATAAATGTGCTGGCAGCAGAAGTGCGCTCTGGAAAAGGGCCATCGTTTTAGAGGGCCAAGAAAAACCTACCCAGCTTCCATGCACAGAGGCAGGAGAGGAACCCTACGGTGTTGTTAATGAGAACGGCTTTTAGAGTCAACAGCTTCCCCGAGTGACGGGCTGCGGGCCGCAGAGGAGCATTGAGTCATTCAACCACAGAGTGAAGAACCACGGATGGGCGCCTAGACACTTCTTAGCAAGCTTATGGGGTCTGGGTGTAGAAAGTGAGGGCTTAGTTTTTCTCAGCTCTTCTCGTTACTACAGTTGGGCACCAAAACTCAGACTGAATGTGTGTTTCTTAGCAGTTCTTGGGTACGTACTCCCCATGGGACTGCTGCACGTGGGTTGACATGGTTCCTAGCCTTCCAGTCGGGAACAATGCCATGGCGTTCTTGGTGTGACACCCATCCCGCTCGCACCCTTCCATGTGAAACAGCTCCTCATCACAAACACTGACTTCCACTTCTGGGAGATGCAGCTCTACCAGTTCTTTGACCTTAAGGAGAAACTTGATCTTCTGCGTGATACCACCAGCCCAAAACACCTGCTTAATCCTCTAGATTTGCATGAACAGCATAGTAATATTAGACGGAAAAAGAAGAAAACTTTGGATTTCAGAAGATGGCGTAATCCTGGGATATTCTCTGTCAAGGGCCCAGGGAGACATTTTGAGTAGTCACATATCAACAAGTGAGTATGTGGAGACAGCTTTGGATCCCTGGCGCATTTGGGGGAGTTTCTCCTAGGAAATGCTCTGTGCTCTCAGGAAATACACAGCACGCTGGTGCAACAGAGCAGCAGATTGCCTGTGTTTGGAAAGTGGGAAAGTCACTTCCAGCACTTGCTGAGATGTTTGCAACATGACTTTGCTCCTCTGTTTAAGTGGAATATTGCAGTTATCTTGGCAGGGATGTGGAGTAGTTCTACGGGATGTGAGTGCCAGTGACAGGGACGAGGTAGAAATGTGCAAGAGAGGGACTGTGGTGACAGACTGACGACACAGAAGGTTTTACTGGCTGCATTTACTGTCTTCAGTAGAGAAGTTTAAGAGCAACCTTGTTGTTCAGGGGCCAACTTTGTCCTGTTCCTGGTCATTTTTTTTTATTTTTTTTCTCTTGGTTAGTGCTCCGTGACTGATGAGGATCTCAGTAAAACACAAATTGATTTGCTTGGCTTTCATGGTCACCTCTGGACTGTAATTACTCAGGCAGGAAAAATTAATTAGTCCAGCGAGGGCCGACTGCTGCTCTCCGAGCGCTGCTGAATCTTAATTGCAGGGCTCGGGAGAAAGGTGCTGATTCACAACGCGGCACCGCGGGGTGGGGATTTTTCCAGGGACAGAAGGCGGAGCGAGGAAAGGGGGGCTGAAGGTCAAGAGGAAAAATATGGTCAGCTCCACCGGGAGCATCCATAGGCTCTTCCCTCTGTTCAGCTGCTATAATGAGCCCATTAAGACCTGGCTACCTCTTTCTGAATATCCGCTGAAATGGAAAAAGCAAAGTTTTGAGTCATGTGAGCACACGCACAAGTCTTTTTAGGGTTGGCCATGCTCAATGGGGAAAGCTCCGAGGTAGTTGCTCTCCAAGATGCCCATTAGTGGTCATTCCCTTAATCCTTTCCGGGATGCTGTTTGCCATATCTAGAGAGCACTGAGAATTTGCACTGCTCACGTCATGTCTGTGTACATACAAGCTGACCGTGGGCAGAAAAATTCCTAGTTCCTAGCGTTGAGCGAGGTGAGTTGTTCTGTTAAGGAGCCATCCCTCTGTTGTTGCTGCATTTGCTGAATTATTTTCATTTTGGCATCCATCTGTTGCCCCCGTTTTCCTCCAATTATCTTATTATTAGGTGGAAACTGCATGCTACAGTGTCCGTTTGCTTGTAGTTGTGGAGAGAAAAATACCGAATGTGCTGGTTGCTGCAGATCAAACAACGGGGCATTACTGACCCCTGAGTAATGACCAAGCTGAGGAAAGGACGTTCGGTAGAGAAGACTTTCCCTAGAGTACTAGTGATTACTGCAGCTTGCATTTGGCTGTACGTTGCCTTCCTCTTCCAATCTGGTAGAAACTGATGTGTTTAATTTGATTATCAGGCATGCTAAGGGGGTAATTCCTCAAGTATCGGGGTTGAGGAACGGATGAGGTGACCCCACGCTTTCATCTCTCTGTTTCCTATGGTTCAAGGATGGAGACGTGCCCCTGTGCTACCTTATCATGATGTATCTGGGTCACCACGTTGAGCTCAGTTCTGCATGAATTTTATTGTTTTAGAGGATACTTGGAATTTTTACATGGAAAAGGCACTTTATTCAAAATTATTTGTGAGAGATGAATTTTTTTCTTGAAAAAAAAATCATTACCATTTAAACACTCAGCTTTTAACAAACTTACTGGTATCTAAAATTGATATTTTAATCAAAGCATTACTGAACGTCTATCAAACTCATTTAAATAATTACTGCTTTGCTTTCTTTACAGTAGACACAGTTTTCTCTAAGCAAATGCAAATCAGTAAACAGGAAGTATTTTGCAAATTGTTTTATTAGCTTAAGAAGAAATCTTCCTTACAATTCGCTTGAATGTCTGGAGAAAAGGGGGTGTTTTAGATGCTGCTAATAGAAATCATTTCATAATTTTAGTGCCATAAAATTAGATTTTTTCCACTTTTAAGTATTATACTACGTTGTTTTCATTAAAGTATTTGCTGATGCTATGCAATCCAAAGATAACAGAAGATGGGAACGCCTTTTCTCTGGGTCTATGTGTTGAGTATAGCATGTCGAGAAGTAAGTTTATCGGAATGGTCATTATTTAAGGCTTCAGAAAATGCTCCAAAACCATTACTGATGATTTTTATACTGTCTCTGTCAAGAACTTCTCTAATAATTGTGCTTCCAAACCAGAACATTTGCACCTTATTGATCACCGATTGCTTTGCCATGGGACTGGGCTGTTGTTGTACCTAGCGCCCTGCTAGGTCGTTTTCACTGGGTATCCTCGCACTGCCCTAGATTCCACATTGTCATTAATGTTAAATTACCTTCAGGATTGGAGATAATAGCTAACTTTTATCCATTTCTGCTTCAAATGTGCAACTGTCCCAATTTCCTTTTTGTTCCGTTTAGTTTCTCTATCTTAAGTACCATTTATTATTATTAATTTTAATCTCATATGTGAGGTCCTGCTCAGGTGGGGTTTCAGTCGTTCTTCCTTTCTGCTTGCAGAGTGTCACCTCTGAAACATACCTCTTCTCTCAGCTCTCTCCCTTTTAAATTTTGAATTTTAAGTAATGATGCCTTCTCTGCACTCAAATCCCAGAGCTGCTTAGTCCGACTCAATTATTCATTTCCTTAGATTTCAAAGTTTGCCTTTCTAAGCTCCAAAACATTCATTCCAGCCCTACTTCTGTCCATCTTGAAATTGAATGCGAGAAAAGTCATCTCATACTCACACTTCATTCAAATTTTACAGGATGTAAAGCCATATGGGAGCGAGGTCTAAAATGGCCTTATACTTATTCACTTTTTTGTGAAGAAATCCATCACCTGCAGTATCTGGACCAGCTTCAGTGGCAGTTATCTTTCAATCTATTTCTGGTAAGTTAAAACCTCCCATAAATCAAATAGACATTCATAAGCAATAGAAATAAGCAATAAAAATTGTTTATTTGTCTGTTAATTATCCAAAGACTGTAATTACTACTAGGTTTGAGACAGGAGACACAGAGCAACCTGGCAAGAGTGTCTTCTCTTGAACTTCCCAGCCCTCCTGGTAGTGATTTGTACTGCCTGTATCAACACAGAAAACAGGCCATCATCTCTAGAAGGCAAATTATATATCTTAAAACACAATAGTTTGGCTTTATATATAATCTGGAGTTAGTTTTTTTTCCTTTTCTGATATTTCTTGGTATGAGGCAGGGGGAAATGTTCGTCATAGTTTTGCAAAATCTCTGAAGTCTTCTGCAATCTTTGCAACTTCATGGTATGCTATGTTATTTCTCCAGTGAAGGATATAAGCCATTACAGATAAGCCAATTAAAGAAAAACTTGACAATGAAAATATATATATTATATATATATATTTGATGTAAAACAGCTGTAAAACATGCTCACATTTTCCAGAAATGACTGGGAAAGAGGCTTCAAACCTTAACATGCCAACATCGTGACCAAAGAATGAGGAGAAACACCTTTTTTTTCCCACAAACCTGGAACGTTCTTCACTTTCCCACCTGAGTGGGACGAGCAATGGAGCCCTAGCTGGATTCAACCCATGGCTGATATCCTGAATGACCTAAAGCCAGCTCTTATCTCTGGACTGCCGCTTCTCCTCCCACTTTCTAGCCGTCTTGTCTATTTATGTTCCCCGCTCTCAAATTGCTTCTGATAGGTGTCTGTGCAGCATCCAGCTCCACGTGGTTCCAGGCTCCGCCGAGACCTCTGGGCTCCGCTGCAGCACAAACAAATAACGAGAGCGGCTGTAATTACGGGAGTCAAACTCTGCCAGCTCGGCATCATTAGCCGTGCCCTGAGAAAAATAACCTTTTAATCAGTCTGATATGTCATCTCTGGCCTTCTTCACTGTCGCGGGCAATCCAGCAAGGTCCTCCCTTCGTATTTTTCTGCTCAACGGCAGGCCTCGTGCAGGAATTGCTGAAACCTTTCATGTTTTCGCAGCGTATAGCCCCACAATGCCCTGTGGTAAGTTATTATCCAGGCATCATTAGGCAAAGTGCATACGTCTCCTAGGCCCGTCTCGTGGAAGCAGGACATTTACCGTACATGAGAAGAGCAGGGGTTAATGCAATGACAAAGCAAGATGCTCAATGCCACAGTCATGTCTGGATGAGCAATAAAGTCGGATTGTGAAACGCTTTGCACAGTGTAGGGGAGACGAAAATTGACCATTTTTAGCACGCTGTATTTCCCATTTCCCATATTACTTTCTTCTTTGTGTGTTTATTTCTGAATTGACGTTTAGCTTGGAATCTCTTTGACTTTTGAATACTTCTAAAATTGTCCTGCTTCTCCCAAGGGCTTCTTAGTAATTTGGCAGTTTCTCCTCTCTACAGGAGCGTCATCCAATATTCTGATATATCTGGTATCAGATACGCTATGTGCCCAGTTGAGCTCCCCGACCAATTTCAGATGCAAGACATGGAGTAAAAGCATCATTGCAAAGAGACAAAGACAGGAGATAGTTAATATAGTCACATAAAGGTTTGTTTCCTCAAAAAGTACACTAGGTCATCCCTCCTGGACCAGCATAGGGAGCAGTCTCTGGCCAAGTGCTGGAACAGGGGATCTGTGTGGAGTCTAAATGGATGGGGACAATTCAAAACGTGATCAAACGAGTCCCTGAGCAACATGAAAGTCTGACATTTCTGCTACTTTAAGTATGTGTTTTGGATTGACAATATAATTAACATTTTTTTAATATTTAATTAAAGATTATGATAAACAACATTGGGTCCCTGAGAAAGCCCTTTTTCTACCTCTCCCACTCTAGAGAAAAATTTCCATTATAAATCTTCATTTGTATCTTTTAATGAAATCAGTTATTAATCCAACAAGTCATTCTTCCTTATCATATACCTATTTACTTGCCTTCAGAGTCTTTTACCAGAAACCTTATCAAAAGTGATTCAAAAATCCAAGTAAATTACATGCACTAATGTCACCTTGCTCTTCGATTTTATTAACTTTTCCAGGTTAACAAGGCGTATTTTTCCTTTCAGAAGCTGTGGCAGTTTGACCCAATCAAGCTACATTGCATTTATCTAGATGCTATATTATTTAATTCTTAATTAGACTGTTTCTCTGGGACTAACGTTCCCGATACCAGTGGGCAACTTTCTAATCTTCTTGGGTAATTGCTGTTAGTACAGACATGAGGACTGATGCAAGGACCACCGAAGACCCGGGAAAAAAACAGTCTCATATCCTTTACAGAAATATCCTTCAATCTTGGTTAGTCAGCAAGGCAGCTCCAAAGCTTTGCCCCTAATTATTTTAGCTTCTTTCAAGGCCTTCTTTGCTAACAAATGAAGCAAAAAACACCAAAGCCCAAAACAAGAGAGTAAGTTTCTGCCTCCAAAATCTGATTGCTTTCTGTATTATTCTTGCTTGTCTGCTTATTTTTTGGATTATTCTTTCTATTGACTGGACATCTGTCCTTAGTATGTTCTTCTTACCCTCCTTATCTCCATCTGCAGAGCTTACAAATAGCCATCTTAATTTTTTTTTTTTTTTTTTTTTTGCTAAATAGATTTTTGCTCTTGATCAAATATTTGTCTTTTCTTCAGTAGAACAGTGGCATGAGAAAAATAGCTCCAAGAGAAAGGGATATGTGACAGATTCAACTGAAAAATAAAAAAGAAGTAAGAAGCTGATTTCAGTCATTCCTATCTTAGCACTTTCCTGGAAAGAAGTCATTCCTAGGCAAGGTATAAGTCACAGTAGCACATGGAACTTGGACAACAAAGGTTGAGTCCTAAATGCTATATAAATGCAATATAAAATATATAATTTAAGATCACTTTTTTTGGCTTTTAGATCGGACACACAGCTTGCAATGCTTCTATGGGCAGTAGGAGCCATGCCAGGGTTATGTGGAGCAGCGGAGTGGACCTGGCTCCCCACGTGTCCCTTCTCATTTGGAGCAGTTATTTCTCTGGTAGCATCTCACCCCCTGAGCACCTGCTGGCTTCTACGTGTTGAGCTACCTCCCCTTCTTAACCCAGAAGACCAGACACTAAACCTAGGGTTTAAAGGGGCCAGATGATGCCCTTCCATCTTCATTCACATGAGCTTTCTGCTAGGTTCTACCTAAGTCTACAATCAACATGATATTAGATTCAGTCTGAATATTTATCATTTTTTCTCAGTATTTCTTCTTTTTTCTGAATATTTCTTCCTGTCTCCTCTGTTTGTCCTCAGTACTGATTTTATTGGCATTTATGCAAATCAAGGCCTAAGCAGCTTTCCCCATTCCCTTGACTTCTTCCCTAGGCCTTGCCTCCCTTCTCCAGGGGTGGCCAGCATTGCCCTGATCAACAAAGTGGCAAAAAGTGTCACTTTTAGGCCATAAACCACAGAGAACCCAGCAAAGCCTGGGTTCTGTGCTACGGAGCACAGCTGGGGACCAACAGGAGACCCCCAATTGCTCCCATTTCCTTGTCGCCGTTCTCCGCGACGTGGGCTGTGATTCCTGCCAAAAGCAATCTCATCTTTTAGGCACCCATCCATTTCTTCTCTTCCCAGACCCTCAAGGGATCCAGTCAAAGGGCCTCCCTTTGATCCTGCCCCATCTGTCTGTCCCACGTTCCTTCTCCCTCAGGGTCTGTCTTCTCTTTGCGGCAACAGTCGTCCCTGCTGCTTGACCTGCCACCTCCCAATTGGCCGGGAATGATCTCTTGGGAAAAAGAGAAGCTGTAAATAACAGTCGGAGAGGGGGAATACCTAGCAATCTCTCAAAATTAGACACTGTGAAGTGAAGAAAATTGATAAAGGGAACTAAGACCAGCAGAGAAAAATTCACAGCTGCAATCGATAAAATAAAGCAGGTTTTCAAGTACTTTGGAAACAAAATACCTCGTAATGGCACAGCTTCCCTACAAGATGGTTATTGCTTCAGTGAGGAATAAGGACACGAGAAAGTAAATGAGCAGATTTTCATGAGTTTTGCTCCCTGTATGGGAGAAGTGGCTTGATGAATGCTGTATGCCTTACGAGATGGTGTGTATTCCTGCGAAGGGAAATTCTTGGTCAAGGTGTGGATTTTCAGACCACCATCAATTTTCAAGGGTCTTCAAGGGTCTGCAAACCTTAGAGTGAATATTGAAGAAATGCTATTGAGGACTGGGAAGAGTGATGACGAG
>JAVCKT010027820.1:11020-24955 GCA_032273925.1 Rhynchotus rufescens | reverse complement strand
TCACAATCCTCCAATAACACAACCACTAAAACAACCACCTGTCCTTAAATGACTTTTAGTCTACACCTGCAACCAATTCAATCTGAATTGCTTTGCTCTTCTTTGCCTTCGCATGCTTTGCATTTTACTATTTTTAGTATTCTTGAATGTACTTAAACATTTATCTCTTGATAACTGCTAGACAGTGATTCAAAATACAAAGGTTCCACTCCAAAAACTGTGGAGACTCGCTGAAGTTCCTCCTTCAGCAAGTCATGTGGTACCAGTCACACTGCCAGCTTTCTGTTGCAGATTCAATTACCCTTTGAAACGTGAATGCAGAAGAGCATACTCTTTAATGAACAGCTAGAGCCCCCCATGTACCATCTACAGTCTAAAACACCACCCATTTATAAATGAAAATATATTTACCACATTTTAATTGTTGAATCACTCTGCTGCAATCTGCAGTAATCAATTCTGTTGTAATCCATGCATATAAAAAGTCACACATCAAAAAACAACAATGAAAAGCTGAAAACAAAAGTGGCTGCCAGGATTTCACATTCTTTCCTGAAGAATTTAAGATTTTCTTCCTTCGGGAGTAAAGGTGATGACACCTAGAGTGGACTGTCAATTGGGTACAGTTTCTGCGGCCCCAATCATGGCCCAAGAATAATTTCATATACAGAGAGAGATTAACATATTAAAATATTAAAAAAATAGAACTTTTGACTTTATGAGATCTCAAAAATACCTAGTTGCTTTCCATTTGACCTCAGTTCAAGCGATAAATACCCAGAGCTTCTAACTACAGTTCTCAAACAGAATTCTAAATGTCTCAGATCAGTTTAAAATTTGCTAAAAGCAATATACAGCAGCTTAAAACTTATTTCACTCTCTGCTGCCAAACAGTTTGCAAAAACCTTTCAGCCACACTTATGTGGAACTGAAGTTGGATCAATTTAACAACTCAACACAGGAATCATTGATTATTTTGTGTTTCATCTTCATACTTCTTGTGTTGAGTTATACTGAAAAAAAAGCCAACAAGGACAAAAGAAATTCAAGTTTTAATGGGAATCTTCCATGTGCGGCTATAAAAATCCCCATGCTCTAGCCATAAATCCAAGTGATCCAGAAGATCCGTCACACGTACTGTCTGCTTCACACACAGGGCTATGTGAATTAGCAGTTATTATCCCAGGGAGAGAAGCAGGACAGACTCAGGCTGCCGTCCTTGCTTCCATCAGGGGCTGGAGCTACGTTTACACTAAATGTGCCCTTGAAAGAAGAGGCTGAGCAGCCATGGTTAAGCTCAGAGCTGCGGTGGCGCAGCCTGTTTAATTCAGAATAAAAGCAGGCAGCTGTGAACTCGCAGCTGTTTCACCCTTCCTCAGTTTCAGCCCTTCTTTTCTTTCGCTTCCTTTATGCAAGTGCTCATTCAAGGGCACACGAACCAAGTCAGCACATTGGATCCTGTTCAGAAGCGGTCCCGCCTGCGAGTCGCTCCCCAGCCGGGTGAAGCCGAGTCGGTGCCAGCGCGCGCGGCGACGCTGCCCCAAGAGCCGGGCCGGAGCGAGCGGCCCGACGGCGCAAGGAGGCGGCAGCGCGGCCCGCAGCAGCAGCAGCCTCCTCTCGCCGGAGCAGCCAGGCCGCACCACCTGGCAGAAGTACAAGGGATCACAATCCGCGCCCAGCTCGGCCTCTGCAACACGCTGAATTTGGCGCCTGGAAAGCGCAGCGCTGCAGCCACAGGAAAGGTTGAAAGGGATGAAGAAACTCAACCTGGCTTTCGCTCCGGCACGGCAACTGCTTCAGTAACTCCAGATAATGACACTACAAGGTGTTATCACCAGCCCAAACCTAAGATGCCCCTAACTAGCATTTCTTCAGCAGCCTCCTTATGAGTTTTAAAGCAACTGAAGGAAAAGAAGATGAAGAAAACAGCAGTTAAAAACCACCAACAACAGGTTTTAGGGGTATTTTTAGCAAGATGAGCATTTATGAAAAGAAAAACAACAACAAAAACACACATACACAGGTAATTCTCTAGGCTGAGTTTATGAAAGGCTTGATGCAAAAATAAAAGCATTAGATCTTCTTAAAGAAATGTTTATCTTTTTCACTGGGCAAAATATACAACTAAAATGTCACACATTCACTGATTAAATGATTTATTGAAATGAGCTCAGCCCTACAAAATAAAGATTTCAAGTGGCCTATATTTTTAAAATGGTAAGGTAACAGAATGCACTGTAAAAGGCTTTCAAAGACATCACCATGACATTTTTTTATTTTTCCCCACTTCTTTGTTTCCTACAGAACTTATTTTGACACGCTTAATACTGAAGCGGTTTCAAAACAAACATTAAAACTGCGTAGGGCCTAATAACAGGCCATTTTTAATCTTCTGACAACACATTAGTGGTCTCCTTTCTTTACAGCTTTTTCAAAGCACGAGTGAGAAGCTACACACTTACTTTGGGGACACGGCAGGCGGGAATCCAGCGCCATGCACAGCAGCACAAACAGGATCCTCAAGATGAACCATTGCACCAGATGAGGCTTCCTACTCCTTTCTCCGCAGCTTGTCCATCCTTTCTGCTCCAGCAGCTCCTAGGGAAGGCTGGGGGCACTGGCTGCATCTCGCAGCTTTGCTGACCCTCCAGCAACGATGCCCAGGTTGCAAGGAGAGTTTCTCTCCAGGGAGCAAAACCCAGAGCCAGGATGAAGTACAGGGGAACACACAGAGCACTCAGACTTTTTTAAAGGGAGTTGTGTAAAAAGTAACAGCCTCTGGAAAACTTTCACATAAACCTAAACTGGAGGAGCAACCAGGATTTCAACTCTTCTAAATAGTTTGAAGTACTTACAGGAGTAGCTGCTCTTCTAACCTGGGTCCATACACCAGAGGCAAATGCTTGTCTTGGCATCAGCACAGAGCAGCTGTCACTACTCTTCCAACGTGGGAGACTAAGTTACAGATAGAAATACAAATACTGCCCCTTCTTCCTCAACAAGGTAGTCAAAAAGACACCATTTGAGAGTGGCTCAAGTTTCTACAGAGTCTTCAAAGAAAATACCCAGCCCATATATCCAAACTTTCTTCTCCCCTGGGGTCTGGACTTACTGGTGTATCAAGAAAACACCCCAGCAACACAACATCAATCCTGGTTTAAATTTGCTCCTCAGAACTAGCTGCTAATAGGGCTTCCCCCCAGGGCCTCCTCAGCCCGGGCTTCCTGTTCCTTTTGGTTCAAAGATACACTTCCATCCCTGCTCCAGTCAACCTAATTGGATCCATCTTTCAGTCTGATGTGGCAGTAATCACCCGGAGTCTTAGCAGAGGGTTATCAAGTGAGGCCGCTATTATTAAAGAGAGCTCTGCATTACTTTGGGACCTTAAAAGATGCTACTAAGATACTGTTAGAGGAAAATTTAACGCTAATTAAATACATTTATATAACTAATTTTCAAAATATATTAGTGAATGGAAGCCCAAGAGTCATGGGTTACTACATAAATGATTGACTCAAACATCTTACATCAAAACACATGAATAAAGTGAGTGTAATGAACACCGAGTAAAAGAATTATCCTGCAAAAAAGCAATATACTTCCAAAACACGCAAGAATAATTAGACCATTTTCTTTAATAGGATTATCTGACTCATTGAAATTTATAGCAACTCTCGTTCAAATTCAGAACAGATTGTTTATTAAGAAATTATTAAATCGAAGACACTTAGAAAACTTAAGGCCCTGTATAATGTCTTAGGATCTCTGCTTAAAATGATCACATATTATTCCTGCAGTTCCTGCATGCATTTCAGCAGAAGGAAAAAGAAAGGGAGGGAGGGAAGAGCAGTGTTTCATTTTCACAGATTTACTGGCTACTTCACCAGTTTCAAGAGCAAAGAGTCAACTCATCCTGCAGGCTGAAGGGAAAATTATGAGGAAAAACAAACAGCGATGACAACAAAAATATCATCCACTCCCTTTGTATGCCCCAGGTAGGGGCCATACATAAATACAGATTTAAATCTGTAACCCACTTCTCCCTAACAGAAATCTATGACTATGATTGAATTATGTTATCAATTAGTCAAAACCTTGAATTTTTAAAGAGTAAGCTTCAAGTCAGGAGGTCTTAGAATATTTAATATGCTTTGAGACATGTAACTAAACAAAGAGAAACTCTGTGTACTGTAACTGGTAAAACAAACTTTTTGCCTCAGCATTTTCATGTCTTAATCAGCATATTGCATGAGCAGGACATTAATATTTTAAAGGCAAATAACGGATGTAATGAAATTTTGGAGACATCTGACCCACTAAAACATTTTTGAAAGCTAAGGCATGAAATGACTTTATCTGTGTCAATTAAGTAGGTCTCCTGCTAACTTGGAAGAGGTCAGCAGGGAAGAGCAAAGAGTCTAAGTGTCATCATTCATTTATTGTTTAAAAAATATGTTACTGAAGAGAGAAACTACATATACACTTTAGAAGCTACAAAACAGTCACACTTCAGTTGTAAATAAACAAACTGTAAGGACAAAAATGAAGGAAGACTCCATCACCGGAAAGGGTTCATATTTAAGCAAATACTGTATAACGTTGAACCCACAATAGTTTCAAGAGAAACATGTCAAGTTTAATTCCAAGTATCTGAATCTGACTGATGGAAAACCTACTACAAAATTCTGGTGTAAAAAGCAGCCGCATCACTCTTAATAGAGCTGGAATACATAAAGAACAGTGGGGAAGGGCAAATAGTTTCTTTATTCTTTAGCTTCTGGACATGCTATATAGGTTATTTAATTTACACTGTACACAAACACCAAGATGTTTCAGGATCACGTTTCATTATCTTAGAGAATGTACAAGCCTAACAAATACCTATGCTTATATCCAAGCAATTATATTTTAAAAAATGAATTATTGCATTGTACTTTATTTTTAAGTTATAAACACTTTTTTAACTATTAAGACAATATTGTATTTTACTATTCAAATATAAAAAGCAATGTTTAACTCCAATACTTGGAGTTAAATCTAGCATTGCCACATTGTAGTTATGTGTACAAATAAACAGGCACCATCTTAGTGTGTCAATAACATCATATTTACATCCCTACTGCTTCTAGCCTTTATTTTCCATGTTCTCTTCAGAGAAATTTAGGTTCAAGGACACACAATCTGACCCATTCCTATCACAATGCATTCTCTTACTGTAAAATACAAAAACAATGCATTTACTAGTAAAATAAACAAAAAAAACCGCCCTCAATCAGCTGTGCTTTTTACTTGGCTTGTGCAGGTAAAAACATACCACAGAGCATCAGCAGAGGATAGTTAGCCTAGGTGTTTCTAAAAAAGTTTGGCTATTTATTTCTTTTAAATGCTTTATTTTGATGCCTGACATTAGATGCAGCAACGCGAGGTGACCTCAGTAGACTCGGGGAGCTGTCCAGCTCTCAGCAGAGGCCTCCTGACCAACTGTTCTGCTTCTCCGTAGCTGCCCCTGGGGACTCCTTGCCGTGTTCAAGGTGCTCGCATTCCAGCTGCCGGCAGCTCCGGGCTAACCCAGGGCTTTCTTTTCACAGTTCTTCAAGGAAGGGGTTCTAAAGGCCTCCAAATTACTGCACTAACAAGAACCGGGCTGGCTAACAATTAATATAGTTCCATACTGGAAACTAACTGGACTCTTCTCATATCCTTGGCTGGATTTTAAACACGAATTGACACTGCAGGCTTTTTGGTGGATTTTAAAATATGAATTGACACCCTGAGGGCCTGACCCAGAGGCTCCTGCAGAAGAAATGCAGACAGGTCTGAACAGGTTTACATATACATGTAGGAAACGAGCGAGTACCTAGAGTATAAATGACAGTTCTTATGAGATAGGCAGAGTCGAACCTTAGGCTGCCAGATGACTGCTCAAACAAATTTCTAGAATAAATTCCAATGATGTAATATTTCTGGCAATTTTCTACGCTCATCTTTCTGGAGAGGTGGGAAGGAGGGAAGTAAACAAGTTCTGCCTTTTCTACGCTGCATCACACAGCTTCCCTCTTACTGATGACCGTCACTGAAGTTTTATCTATCACAAAAAGAAAAAGCTGGCTCATTTCTCCTTACTACACGGTTACACCTTGGTTCAAGTAGCCACTTATGACTTATTGCCAAAATTTTACAAAGAAACTGCGATTTAAAAAAAATAAAGTCAGAACTACATAATTGTTTCTAATGCATCTCAGCTAACCTTGATGGAATTTAAAAGACAAAGAAACGATGCTATTCCCAACTCAAGGGCTTTCTCCTTGCTGGCTTTAAAAAGTCTACTGTGAAAATACATTCAGAGTTTCTCCAGATTAATAAGAAACACAGTAAGATATCTTTTCCATAGAAAAAATCACGTAAGTTTTACAGGAAATGAACTCACAAAATTTAACATGAGCATAATCTTACTACAGGGAGCACAGGATGGGCTCTCACAAAGGCAGCATGGAAGAAGTAGGTCCCCTTGCCTGAATTTCCTCTTGGAAAGTCCTCTCTATTGATCCTACAGGCAACAATATCCCTGGGTGCACACGCACCCTTTGTAAGCAGTTTTCTCTACCTGTTGACCCAAGTAAACTATAATAATTCAAACTTCCAGCAAAATTCCCATCAGAGCTCTACATCCTCTACTTCTCAAACTTTACCTGTTGCACTATGGCAGGGGAGGAGAGCCAAGAAATACAGTGTACCTTGCACACCAATTCTGTTATCAGCCTGGCAGGGAGAAGGAAACGAACACCCAGAGGATAATGCAGGATAACTTACCTACCAAAAGTTATCTTCTGCAACAGCAAAGCTCCCACCCAGATGTGCCTAGTTACTGCAGCACAACTGGCTAGTTATTCCAACACAACACTAGCCTAACTTCTCCCAAATTTAAGTTCTCTCAAAGAGATCATATGCTTTACAGACTTCCTAAAGTTGAAAACAAGTACCTAAGTCAGAAAATTGTATGATATTGAAAGAAACCGAATGTACATAATGTCCACCAACAGTAGAATTCACATCAACTTACTTAACCCACTTGTAAATACTAATACAATTAACAAAATTCAAAATATAATATATTGTCTTCATCTTGATCCAGTACAAAAATGAGCATGGGGAGCTGAACTGAACTAATTTACTTACATTGGAAAATACTACCCCTATCTATTCTCATCAATTTTGCTATCAGCACAATTCCAATAAATAAGATATTCTTCACCACTAGTTTAACTTATAATTGCAGTAAGTTCTGCAGCTCACTGGGCAAAAAAACAGTTCTCAGAAGTTACTTCTTTCTAAATCACACAACCTAAGCAGCAGAGAAACAGCCAAGACGAGCTTCTGCCTCCATTCTACATGTTCCAAGGATTAGACACACTCTCTTTCTCCCTTTTCATTCCAAAATTAGACCCAGTTTTCAGAAGAACTGAGGACCAAACAGGACTTAAACAGGAAGATATACAAGACTTAGTAAAAGCAGATCCCTGGATTTCATTCTTTTCTAGCACTAACACACTTTGATTTATTCCACGTACTGTTTCTTTGCCTGTGAAGCTGTTCTGCTGAGCCACATGGAAGGGAGTGTTGGAAGTGAATTGCACAGATCCAAAGAGTGGGTTTGGAACCAAAGTTACTGCCTACTCAAAAGACAAATCAAATATTTTTTCACAGACCAACACACGTCAAGTGATTTATTGCACTTTTCAGTGATGGAAGGCATCAGCACAGGAATTAAGAGAAGACACGTTTGCTGCTGACCCACATACTAAAGCTTATCCTGTCTCACATTTCTCTCATACAACACAAAATATGACTGCTGCTCATTAAGTATTGTACAAATGTGAACAATACAAAACACAGACCTGCACACACGGACACCCTGGAGCTACTTTAATTTGTGCTTGCTTGGGCACAAACAGCAGTGGCGACTGTGGAGCAGAACTGCTCGACAGCCAGGTGTGCACAATACATCCAAGACGCATCTTAAACTACTATCAGACACCCCCACAATAAATTTTATCCTGGATCAAGGGTTCCCATGAAAGGGATGTAAATAGTATGAGGGGATTTAAGTCCTGGCTTAAAGCACAAAAAGCTGATCAAGGAAAGCATTGCTAAAGGAAGGGATAACAAAGGGATAATAGAGGGTAGGTTTTTTTTTTAATGTTATGATGAAATGGTCACTTGTGCTCCCTATATTACATTAAGAAGAGAATGGAAAATCCAAGTTTAGATGCAAGTATGGGCTTAATCAAGATTTAGTATTATGAAAGAAAGTCTGAAAAGGCTTAGCAATAGTTCAGCTATCACATGCAAGTGATAACATCAGTTTTGCAGGACAAAAGAGGCAGCAGGGAGAGATGCCTGCACTTTGCCTATCTGCAGACATCTGTACAACACTGGAAAATAGTTTTGTTTGGTACATCTTGAAAATGTGGAAAACGATGACTTACCAAGAAGCCACTACATTGACGTTTGCACACAATAACTGCATGTAAATTAAATAAATACCCAAGATTAAAATAAGTAAGCTCACATCAGTATCAAAAACTCTGCTTCTAAATAGGAGCTGCTCACACTGATTAGAGGGTTAGAAAAGTTCTCCTGGTTCACAGGGGCAGTTAGATTATTATTCCCCCCATACATAAAGAGGAATATATTTTTGACAGGAAAGCTGAGTGGCTCTCACTTTATTTAAGAAGAGATTCTGCAGAACGTCAGCTCTGGGAGAAGACTGAGCTAAACGCACCTCTAGAGAGTTTCAACATTAAAGGCAAACTCTGGGAACGTGCACAATTGTTTTTCACATGTTTCAAGACTGCTTTATAAATCATTTGCACAAATAATTGCTTATGATTACACGGAAACTAGTGTATCATTCAGGCCTTTTCTTTTTTAGAATAAAAAGAACGGTAAGTGTTTATCAACAGGCACAATTCTTGATAAACAAACAAGTGGAACTGAAATCAAGCATCTTCTGCCTCAAGTTATTAGTTTCTACACACTCATAGAGCACATTTGTATGCTTCCTCCATTAGTCACCCAATAATTGGCATTTTAATATGCCCTTGACTGAGCTTAGGGAAAGGAGGGATTGGCAACTCAGGCAAGACTGACAAGAGAGAAAAGTGAGTGATTTTTTTTTTTTCTTAAATCAGATTTTGAATATCTACAATGGTTTTCAACAGATGTATTTCACCATACTCACTGTATTTCATACTCACCATATTCAACATATTCCACTATATGAGCAAAAAAGCAAATTCAAGTTTCCATAAAACACAAATATGGAGAAGTTCTCATTACTAATTGCTTATTTTAGCTTGCAGCGTCAGTATTATTTGGAAATGCCTAAAGCTTTAAGGAATCCAAGGTTAAATTGTTTATAAGAAAATATGCAAGTTCAAAAATTCGTAAGTATTTTTACATGTTCTTTCCTCCCTGGTAAATGTACCAATTTCCCTGCTGTTTAATTTCCTTGAGCTTACTTTATGTTGTTCCCGGAAAGGGTTTTGGCCTCACAGAATACAGGAGCACACATTGGGTACAGTTTGCAGACAATGTGTTTAAAAAGGCTCCATGAAAAATCACCTTTTCTGGATGACAAGAAACCAAGAACAACAAATATCCAGGATGTATTAACGCACACTGCCATTTTTTTCTTTTTATTACTCAATATTCCAACACAACAACATTAATGCTTAATCCTATTTCTAACATATTTTGAAGACTAAAATGAGCTTCCTTTTGCAATCTAAACCATACGTTTATATATGTTCAACTATTAAAAAAAAAAAAAGATTAAATTACACTATCATTCTTTTTCCTACCTCCAAAAGCCCTCCTCCTTTCCCCATCCCCTGCTATTTAGCAGCAAGGTTAAAAGAAGTGTTACCCTTTACCTACAAAATTTAAAATAAACTGAACAAACCCAATTTGCTGTAATGTTTAAAAACAGGCTTAAGCCAGTAGACTTACCTATTAGCAATGTCCATCTGTGATAACACAGACTATCTTGCTTTTCTAGAACATCTTTAATCTGGTGATATTCTATTTCTACCGATTCCAACTAGTTTCACAGTAAAATGTTAAATCCAATTTTTGTGAAAAAATAAAAACAGAAGTATTCCTAAGTTAGCAACTGCTTTTGAATACTCTTTCCCTCCAAGTGTCTTTAGCACTTGAAAATCGAAGTATTACGTACCTCAAAACATCAGACTATTCCAAGAAACTCCCAAAGGAAAAACATGGACTTTGAGGCTTAAAAGGATTCACTTTATTCTTTCTGTGCCAGAGCAACTATATCAGAATATAAATATTGTGAAAACTAGAATTATATTTTCTTGAAGACTAAATTAATTTCTTTGCAACTTAACTAAATTGGAAGCACTTTTATTTTATTTACAAATAAAGAGTTATACAATTTCTTTTGTATGGGTATATCACCATCACCTCGTCACTACAAGGTCGAGCTTATGTAAGCTTTCTCCTACATTTAAAGACAGAATGTTGCTCCTATTTTTCTAAGAAATTATGATAAACACAGATGTAGGAAGTGCTCTGTAGTTGACAAGATATTACTAAAAAGCTTGTACATTTGTTTGCTGCCCACTTTTTTTTTTTTTTTTCCCCCCAGTCAAACAAACATGATCTCTTCCTTGCCACTGGAAGAAAAAAAATGTACTGTTGTAATACATACTGAGTGAAGATCTATCTACAAGAGCACTTTATCATTCTTAATTGACTGTGGAAGGAAAGAAGTGCAGAAAAGGTGTTACTTGAAGGTCTGATATCATTCTCCCTTATGTTAGCTCTGCTCTACCTCATCCTTTCACAAGAGTCACTGGTGCAGGAAGTTACTGGTGACTTTTCTTTATTAAAAAAGAAGGGTAGAGAGAATGAATCAGGAAAGCAGTTTCATAAGCAAAGCACTTGGTCCTTCCAGACTGGAGTGCTGACATTTCCAACGGAGGAACAAGGCTGTTTATGTTTACTGCTCTTCAAACGATAATTATGCTCAAGGTAAGTTTTTCCTCTTTTTGATGTTTTTCTTCCACGAGATAACATGAATAAAACCTGGACCACAGATTGCTCCGACATCACAGGTGAAGCAAATCAACTGGTTTATTTTCACCACTCCCACATTTTCAAACCTGTATGAATATATGCTGTATCTTGTGCTGCAACAGTTCGGCTCTGCATCAGCTCACAAACTTCTTTAGGTTTGAGCCTACACACAGCACGGCCTACTTGCTTTCTCCTTGCAGTGTGCCAGATCTCTTCAGTTTCACAAACTTCTGAACAGAGCTGTCATTATTAATTCTCAGCAAGAAGCCTAAGCCCCTATGAATCACTGCAGCAACTGGCAGCAAGAGCCTGTGCTGCTCCTGCAATGCTCCAGAGAGGAGAGAAACCCTAAAGGAAGTCAAAGCTCTTAGCAGAGCTACCACTGACTTGGTCCTTGCACTGCAAGTCGTCATGCAACTTCATTAAACAAAAGAGCAGAGAGAAAGGGTACATGAGGCTCACACAGCATTTCAGAAAGCAGAAATATGTCGACATGCTGTTTCTGTGAGGCCGGGCTCTCGGCTCCACGCCACAGGCCCAGACCGAGAGTTCCCACAGGCTGCAGCTTTTGCAGCCCTCACTTTGCTAAAGCTGGGCTAACAGTGACAACGAGCACAGGAAGGTAGCAATGGAACAGGAGCACCTGCTAATGAGATTTAAGGTAAACTGCCTCCCAGAGCTGTGCACAGTGCAAGTGCTGGGCCTTGCACAGGCACCAAGTGCACCGACTTAGGTCTGAACACAACTCCAGGTAACACATGCTGCACTCTCCTCCTCCTTCAAGGAATGCACCCTACAGGCAATGTAAAACATTATTTATTGAGTAAAATGATGCATTTTCCTTCATCTCACCAAATCATATTGTTGAATGATGTTCTCATAAAACAAGGGATAATAACTGTTCTTTCCTACAGAAGAAGTTATATTGAAATGAGAAACAAAAAGCTTCCTTAATAAGCACAGGGATTAGTCTCTAACATGCTGCTTAACTGCCAGTGCTTAATTGTACTTCCTGGCCGCAGCTCTCTACGCTCCTTCAAACACAAGGTGGACAGTATTTCTCTATACTGGTAAACTTCCTTTTTTTCTGGAACACACATGCACTGTGATCATTGCATTTTGCAACCACAACGCTTCAACAAAGTTATCAGCTCTGTGGCCCACTGGTAAAGCTAATAAAGTAATTTAAAGTATTTAAATTATGATTGATAGTGGCAGTTAAGTTCACTATTTTACAAAAAAAATCAAACCCATCAAAACTATGAAGAAGGAAACTATACAGTGAGTTTGTATTTACTGTATTCTCTCTATGGCAAGTGGAAGGGGAAAAAAGTCAAAAAAAGGGTTTTCAAAATCTTTTGGGAACACAGCTCCTGTTTAACCCATGAACAAGTGTGCTCTTACCATTTTGCTGCAAATTTCAGCACAAGTGGCTGTATTGCTGGAGATCGCTCTTTTAAAGTGATATCTGTGCTAATTGTGCGTTTTATAACATAACTTTAAGAAGTTACAAATCAGAGTTCCAAGTCACATTAAGATGCACTTTTTTTTTTCCTCTGAACTTCAAATTCTTTCTTACCTTCCATTCACCGTCTCACTGCCCACTCCTGCTGATGAGCTGGTAGTCAACAGAACTCGCTTTGCGGCATCAAGGCAAGCTAATTTTTACATTATCCTGGGCTTCCAGAGCTAACCAAAGACCTCTGAGGTTGCTTGCTGTGAGACACAGCCACATGCAGAGGTTCATGCTGCTTTCAGGGAATAAATCATCTTCAAGAGACACATACCATCACAAGAGCGAAACCTCAGTTTTTGTAGAATCAGTATTCCTCATTAAAAAAATCATTTTCCTCACCATTCTTATAGGTTATCTCCTTGACTTACTGTTCCATTACTTTTTTTTCAGTAAAGAAAAATTCTACATAAATGTTAGTAAGTACTTTTTAGTTAGTACTTCTTAGAAAACATGCAGTTCTTTTGATCTGTAAAAGGGTACATTCAAAATCCTCAAAATAGCAAGCACATGCAGATAATGACAAATTCAGGTATCTAAATAAGACACTGATGCACTGCTGTATTCTTAGTTACACGCATCTTCTAAATTCTATCTGCTTTTCAAAGGTGTTAGGCTGCTGACCCCAGTGAGCGACTTAATTTGTTTCAGTTATTTGCACAGTGGCAACAGTGATAATTTAGTTCAGTCTGGGGGAGACTTCTGTGTGCTTTCTTCCTCCCTTTTTTATTTTTTTATTTATTTTTAAACACAAGTGAATATAAGTTTTGAGTTTGCTCAATGTTATTTACTTTTCCTCCAGTTATTCGCAAGACACATCTTCCAGTTACAGGGACTTTCCATTAAGCATCCTGTTACAGTTATTTTGTTGCAATACTTTGGACCCATCAAAGAATTCCTACCAAACATGAGACTATTGTGGTGTAATGCATCACAGTAAAGACACAACTTCAAAAAACAGCTGTACAATTAATCTCCAAATTGTTGCCAGGTACCCACTACTGATATGTACTTAATTGGCCTAGATGGAAAGAAAAAGAAAAAACTGGAATTACTCATTCCATGTGCACAGCATGGATCAACTAAAATAGAATCATAAGATTTGCCTAAAGCAGGATGTTTTCATTTAGAATTAGTTTCAAAATAATAATAAAGTAGAAAATTCCACAATTGTTTCCAGGTCCCTTATTTAACTTGAAACAGTTTCAAAATGAGAAAAAATCTTCTTGCACTTTTGCAGATTACACTAGTTGCTTATTCGATGGACTTGTAATAATAGTTCATCCTATTTTTTGTTAGGAGAAGTCAAACAAAACCCCCAA
>JAVCKT010027820.1:0-11010 GCA_032273925.1 Rhynchotus rufescens | reverse complement strand
GAAGCTGGGAGAAGACATATCTTTAGAACAGGGTGTTAAAAATACATCTCTGTTTCCCTACCTGTTTCTCACTCAGAGCTGTGATTTTGGCTTGAAGTTCATGAAGCTGTTTCTTCAAATCAGCGTTCTGATTAGAAAGAAAAAATATCTGTGAGAAAGATATTCCATTTGTTAACACAGAGTAGTAGCAGGAAGGTTTTTTGCATAGTGTACAAATACAGCACCTCTGGATGCACTGCCAATATAATTTGAGTGGCTCAACAGAGCCTCATGCAAGTCACTGAGTGCAACAAGTGCAGAGCACCTTTCTGGCACTCAAAGAGACAGCTCAGTTTGAAATTAGGACTTTATTAAAACATCCATTAGCGCTTACCACAATATAAAGTGCAATCATACTTTTCATTAAGTTTACAAATCAAATAAGGGAAAGGTTAGTTATTATATAATAGTATAATAAAGATTACAGAGTGCCACGTAAGGCGCTCACCTCTGCTGCTTAAGCAAAGGTAGTGTATACTTTTAACTGTGTACAATATCAACACTGTAGCAATTAATCTTCATTGACATGCACAACAAATGAAACAAAATGCATCTAAGTCTTCACTTTCAGGTATTTTTAGGACTCAGCCTACACTTAATAGAATTACATCTGCCTTAAAACATCATTTATGGCAGCACTTTGCTTACAAAGGCACTTTCTTAAGATTTTAAAAGCCATAAACATTCCTATGAAGATGTAGACAGAATACAGGTTTTAGCAAGGCTATTTATTTTTTACTCAAAAAGTTGAGTTTAAGGCCTGTGAAGCTCTGCAGAAATATGACAAGGAAGCTAAGTTCCCTGCATTTTTCATTTCCTCTTATCCATGTTGTAAACTCTTTACACTAGTAATCATGCATCATTACTAGAAAGGATCACACAGGTTTATTGTGCTACATGAAATATTAAAACTAATGCTGAAGAAAGCTTCCCTATGTTTATATTCCTCCATACAATTTTGGAATGCATTATAAACCTAGCTCTTATTTGTAGCAAGTGTTCTCCAATACACATACAATTTTAACAGAATTAAGTATTGGCCGTTCTTCCAGATACCACTTAACAACCCATGATAAAAATGAATTTAGAGCATTGGAAGCAGGGAGCAGAACATGGGATCTTCCAGTGCAGAATCTCTCCACACTATTCTGTCTGGCTCCATGATCTCTGCATTTCTGCTGCAGTGTGATCTATTTTTCAACAGACATGAGCAGAAAGCAAACTACTTTACAGGCTAATTGCTACAGACCTTTCCTCAAATCCCATCAGGCTAAAGTTGTTCTAAAATCCTGATCTTCCAATATCCCCATTAGAGAGCTAACTACTTGACTGTTATACAAAAAGCTCTCTTCCTACTCCGATGAGTGTTCATGGTTAAAAAAAATAATAGGGCATTTAGTATTTTATGGGGATGGAGGCGTTTAATAGCAAGCCCCAAGTGAGGTGCCTTTATCCCTATACTTAACATTTCAGAGTCATCAGAAAACTCCAGGTAGCTCCCACTGAGCCAACCAGAGAGCTTAATTGCTGTGCAGGATAATGTGGTCTCCTTACAGAGTCCCTGGGAAGTGGGGGGAACTTCTACCCTCTGCAACAGGGCCCAGCTATCCGGCTTCAGCAGCTCCGAAACAGGCTGCGGCCGAGACGTCGCTCCTTTTGGATGCTGCAATGCCAAAGCTGTGTGCTCGGGACAGGCAATCTGAACACAGCCCTAAGTTGCATTCTTTATTTGGACATTCCCATTCTTGGAAAGGGAATCTGGTGTCTATTATAACTTCTAGTGAACCTCCTAATACTCAAAAAAACCCCAACAAATTCTAACAGAGTCATTTTTTAGAAAGAGACACTTCTATTAGAATAAAAAGATCTTACTTCACACTTGAATTACACAATAACCATAAGGATTGCTTGATTTAAGCAGCCAAGAATATGAAGTGAAAGACTCCATAAGCTAACGGTTTCCTAACCATCCAGCTGTCATTGCTTAAAGGATTGTTTGTAACAATTTTCTTCTAAACACTACATTAGCATAAGAGAGCATGATGAAGAAAGTTCTTAGGGAACTCTTAGGGAAAGCTCCATGCAAGGCTATTTTCTCTATTTTAAGAGTAAATAATGCAATAGAAAAAGAAGAATAGTTACCTGTGGATCTTGCTTCATTTGGGCAACCAGTTTCTAGAAAGAGAGGGACAGAGTAGATACAGATTGTCATTAAACATCTTATTGAACAGCCTGAAATTCAATAATTCCGGAAAGTTTTTTAAAAACATATAAAGTTTAGAGCAATTTTAACAACAAAACTTAACCCACAAGGAAACCAGTATGACAGTTTCCCAACATATTGTTTATTAACATAGTAAAAGCAACACACTAACACATCAGGGTTGCTCCTCCTAAGCAGCTGTGGAGCAGGCCGTCTCTTTGGAGGAGAGCTCGTGGCAGCTGGGCAAGCTGAGCCCATAGCTGCGAGCCCTCCAGTGCCTGCCTCGCTTGCGGCCACAGGGCACGGAGCGCAGAGAAGCGCTGGGGACACAAACCCCGTGTGTGTCCCCGTGCTCAGACCGCCGCGAGCGCCAGGGGCTGCCCGAGTCTGCATGGGAGACCCGCGTGGCCGCTGTCCTGCCTCGCTCAGAGGGATGGAGCCCGTGCGGGCCTGCACGCCGCTGCCGCTCACTCTTCTTCCCCCGTGCAGCTGCCTCTGCCGCTGCATGAGGAAAAAGTTATGTGGCTGTCGCTGAAGACGCCAGAGCCCAGGAGGAGGAGGAGGCCACGTAAGCAAAGATTCCCAATTTCTGTTTCGATTTCTGAGGGACTTTTACTCGGCACATTGTGTTGATCTCCACGTGTGGGTAAGGGACATGGCAAAGCTCTTACTTTCATCCTCATTTGCTCGTCAGAGCAGGGCAGAGTGAGGAACAGGAAGCATAAGACAAACAAAATAAATGTTTCATTCTGCCTGCGTTACTAACAAATCAAAGAACACAGTCTTTGCCAATTTACTACTGCTGGTTAAGACTATTTCATATCCTAGAAGTGCTGTTAATCAGAAAACAAAGCATTAAAAAGATAGTTCTGTGGCACAGAAGTTTTATTTGCTCCAGTATCCTCTTTCCAGTACTGGCCAAGAGCAAACACATAAGCAACCATAAGAGTAATAAGCAATACATAAGCATTACTTCTTACTTCCCAGAAATATACTTCTCAGATGGCTTTGAAAATTATATTCTAAGTTTAATAGTAACAAACTTCTCTCCCATTTTTGAACTCAGGAACACATTCCCAATTCCATGAGGCATTCCCAGGTCACCTACAGTAATCTACATAAAGGGATCTCCATTTTCCTTTGAACCTGCCTTCTAACAACATCAGCATTAGGGACAAATAAAATTTCAGAAAAGCATTCTTAACAACCTCTCTATTCTCCTTGCTCCTGCCCTCTTTTCCCCCACATCTGCCATATTCCCCACCAGACACCCCTTTCAGATCCAGAGCCTTCCCGCACACAGATCCCCCCGGCGCTCTGCTCCTTCTCAGCACTTCTGCCAGCAGGTCTCCGATTCTGCTCTACTGTCTGGAGACAAATGGAATCAGAGAGCATGTAACAGCCGAGTGCTCCACATCCCTGAATCACAATAATGTCTTTCTCCATCCTCATAGCAAATTCACAGCCTGTTATTATATATGTAAGGCTGGGATTGTTTTTAAGGTGCATCACTTGACATTTATCAACACTGAATTTCATCACTTCACCACACAGTCATTCAGTGTCATGGGAGCCACGTTAGCCACGTGCTTACTTTATTTTTCCTCAGTGCTTTCTGCCACATCAGAGTTTGACAAACAACAAATCTGTTCGCTTTTATACATACAAAGTGCTTGTACGGATTTAGTCACAAGACAACGCAGCCAGTGACCGCAAACTGTTCACAATATATTGCTAAATATATGAATCACACAACACTGCATCATCCCACCATTTAAAAAACAAAAATCTTTCCCACTAACCCCAAACAAAAGCTAAGTATAAGATATTCTAAAATATTCTGTTTTCCTAAGAGAGAAGGAAAAGGATGTTTTAGGTTCTTTTTTCCCCCCCATCATCTCCAAGAGTCATCCACGAAGCCCAACTCTTCTGTGAGAAAAGCTAAATATAACTCCTCTAACACCTCTTGCAATTGAAACTATGAGCAGCAGATTGTTTCAAAATAACCTTAATTAAGTCAACACAGTAGCAGAACGCACTACTTGGTTACATTCAGTGCAGCTCCCCTCTTACCATAAGCAATACCTTCCACAGCCAAGTGGTATTTTAGTATCCTGCTTCCACTCCAGCTTAGCAAGTGACCTGGTCAGAATTTATTTAGGGAAGGTTCTTCCATCATCAGAGCAAAACATGAAGCCTTGCCTAAATCCTAAATGACTTAACAACTGCTTTGGGTCCTTACTGGTAGTTTAACCACTGCCAAAGAGGCAGTGTTACAACTCCAGGCAGAATTCCAAAGGCAAACGGGAAGAGACGGGGAAGAAGGAGCTATGCCACAACAAAAAGATGTAGTCAAACCAACGATCACTCTCTGTGGCCATGTGAACGGTTGTGACAAGCGAGATGCTGCATCCGGAGGCCGAGATGCTTGGCTTGCACAGCAGAGACCTGAACTGGCTACACTCGTGACACAGACATGTCCACCGGCGCAGCAGGGACAGAGCAGGGGACAGGGCGCCAGCGGCAGCCCGGCTCCACCGCGGCTGCCAGAGCCCTTGGAGTGGCGGGGAGGAAACGCAGCTAACCAGGACAGGTCTCCACAGCTCCTACAGGGCTGCTTTTTCCAAGAAAAACTATACTGAACCACTTAAACTGCAGAACGTAAAACAAACAAACAAAAAAAGGTCATTTGAGGAGCACGACAATAACAACATAAGGTTCAAGAAAAGTTTACTGAAACATCCAATAATGTCACTGTGTTATTTTCCATTGTAAAAAGTTTAGACTTGTTTTTAACCACAGTAATGGGAAGAGATAGGATCTTTAAGGGGAAGAAAAAACAACAACAACAAAACTTCTAATACATAATGGTTTGTCTAATTTCACCAGCTAAACCCAGATGTAATTAAATTTGACTTAAACGCAGCAGAGTGTGTTTGTGATGAGGACTGGGGAGAGTATAGGAAAAGGGAACCCTAAAGCCTTGGACCTTGGTTGGAAAGAGTCCTGAAAGTTTTGGTTGGAAAGAGTCCTTTTCAGCCTCCATCCCTTTTCCTCACTGTCATTATGAACAGATGCTAAAGCTTATGCAAAATTTGTGCTCTTATTTTGTTCGTTTAGGACAGGAGATGTGCGTAGGAAAGAAATGCTTTTACACAAGCACCAGACTAGCAGTCTGATCACCATATAACAGACAATACTTTAAGAAATGCTTGAAAGATCTTAACCATGTTAAAGCCTTCAGCAATGCCATGGGTAATTTGGTAATTTCCTTACCCCCATATCAAAGCTTTATAAAGTTCTGAAGACAACAAGTGCCTTGGAGCTCCTGAGGAGAGCCCAGTGCTTAACTGCAGCTCCAGGAACTCCTCTTGGGCCTTGTCAGGTTCCCCTCCCTAGCTCAGGGTTGCATCTTAGTTAAAGCAGACCTTAGTCTGCTTTACTAACCCGCTCACACAATTTCTTGCACTGTGCTCATTCATTGTAGCAGGTAACAGACAAATCTTCAACGCTTGTTTCCACATTAACCAGTGACTTGTCTGGAACATTTTCCAAATTTATAAACCTAACCAGTGTATCTCAACATACATCTCTCATTCATGTGTGTCAATTGTGAATTTCAAGTGCCCCACAGAAACACTTGAAGAATTGCTGTACTGTTCACAGCTGCAACAATTTTATTTCAAGACTCTTTAATAAACATATTTCCTCTTACATTTGCTCTATTTCAACTGATTAATAGTTCTAAATTTCTCATTCTTATCATAATGGAATGGCAAACCACAAGTCCATTGCCATGTAACATTAGACAGGAAGCAGTAAAATATCCTACACGTGAAAAAAAATCTGAGCTCAAGCACTACAACATTTTGGCAGCAAAAGTATATGGTTAGTATCAAAAAGAGGTACTAAAGCAAAAGATACTCCAGAAAAGAAGCAACATAAAAGTCTACTTAGCATTATGCACATTTCACTTGCAAAGTTCCTCTTTGTATCCTTCTATTCCCAAGCAAGTACCAAGGATGGGTTTAGAACTCGGGGGGGAAAAAAATGATAGCCAGAAGATGCTGAATGCAGAATTTGGAATGTTTTGTCACAACTAAAGAATGAAAAATAAAATAAAAACACACACCCCGACATGTCGATGTTTCACAATTGCTAAAAACAACAGATGGTGGGGTCAAAATACAGCTAGTATACAATTCTAAAGCAATTTCAAACTAATAAAGCTTTTTTTTTTTTTTGGGTACATGACCCTTACTGCCATTACTTAGAAGTAAAACATGAAAAATTACCTGGTGAACCTGAATTTCCACTTTCAGAGCCTCCTGTAGAGTCTGCAGCTCCATTCTCTACCTTCTCCACTTTTTCTAGATGTCTCTTTGCTAATTCCAGTGCTTTTAGTTTCTGGTTTCCTCTTCACTCCAGTGCTATAGAAAAATAAAGACTAAAGTCAGTTAAGAACAAATGAGTATAACAGAGCAGAAACACAGCAGTGAATTACAATCCTCTGCAGCTTTCTAGTTGATTCTAAGACACAAGTAATCTAACTGAACTCTGAACAGAAGGCTTTCTTTAGAGTAGTTTAGCCAAATTTGTTTCTTCCCTAATATCCCAAAGCTCACATTTTTGTCATTTATCTTAGATTGTAGGAGGCTGTTTCCTATCAATATCCTATTACATTAGATTAGCAAAAAATAAGATTAGAAAATGTAATTAGAATTAGAAAATCCTAATTCATTAGATTAGAAAATTTAACCATTGAGAATGCTTCAAAAATCTGTGTAGCTGAGAAAATATCCTGCAGATAAAATTCCGCAACCCAAAGAGGACTGTAAACTGCTAAACCAAATGTATTACATTAATTTTCTTCCAATGATATTTTAGGGCTATTCTTAAAAGGGATGACCTGCACATGCTTTGACAGAACTATAATGTACCAAGGAACACTGCCTGAAGTTTGCACTGAGTTAGTCATTTTGGCTGGAACTTATTTTGAAGAAAGGTAAGGCCGATAAAGCACAAGATTTATCCAAAATCATTAAAATCCCTTACTGTTACTAGGTAGAACTCCAATAAGTATGAGTTTACCATCTTGACAGGGACTTCAAACAAATTAATCCCTTTAACCTGTGACACTGAAAAATATTACAATCCATATTTTTAAAAGCCTTGAAATTTGGACAACAGAATTTTTTCACACACAAGGAACCCGTGTAAAAATTGGATGAAAAATATCTATAAATACATACATATAAAATCCTTCAGAAAATATTCTATAGCAATCTTCTCGGTCATTTTTACCATATCAGACATTAAGGAATCACAAGTGCCAAAGCAGTGGTTTATTTTGTTTTTCCTCTCCCAAATTACTGACCAGGTGGAAGAGCCAGCTCAGAGGCACTGGTAACAGGACCTCACCCTTTCCAAAAGGAGAGTGACAATTTAACACAGATTATGCACATGGGCTGCAAAAAGAGACCATTCCCTCAAGACGGAGGATTTCATTTGAATGTTGTCTAATAGCATCCTGTTACAGTGAATCGGAAGCCTTGTCAAGGCTACGGTATTATGAAAATAACAAAAGTTTCACAGTTTTTAGTCTTTGTCTGTCCAAACAGAATCAAGTTACAAAAAAGGGATAAGGGATATTTTAAAAGCATGGTATTTACACTCATTCTTTTCCAGTGTTGTCTACTGTTAGCGTATATTTTGGTATTTAAGTAACAAGGTCCAATCAGACTTTCTGGTCAACACGTGCATGTCCTTCTCCGAGGGTCTCTCCCGCATGCAACACAAGAGCCTGAACAGCTGTCTTTGCAGCACTGCTCTTTATTAAACTGTAATTTGTATCAAGGGATACATGGAAATTACATATAGCTCCCTGTTCTATTACCAGAAACCTTAATGAGAAAACAGAATCCTGGATGATTACCTCCATTCACAGACAGGAACAACTACAGTCTGCATGAAGTCCCTATCACTGCAGTTTCAAAAGAAACCTTTCAAGAACCTGGTGAGAGACTTGCTGCTGAAGCCTGGAATCATTACAGAGGCAGTCTCTTTCATAAGCCCTGGAGAATTTGGCTTGGGGGTAAAAATACAGGCAAATATGGCTGTATTTCCCCCCCTCCAATGGCATCATCAATGAATTAGATGGCAAAAGAATAGTGAATACCATTCTGTGACTATATAATAACTTTAAAGCTCAAAACAGAAGAAAAAAATGTTTAGCTCAAATGTGACCATCAATAACAAACATGTTTTTAATACGTGGGCTGTAAAGTCTAATACCAGCTCACATGGGGGGAAAATAAAGACATGGTACATCTCGATGGTTCATAAAAACTAATCCAACTTTAGTTAATAGATGTCTTTAAAAGCTGAAAAGGTGTCCAAAAGTAATTTTAAGAAGGTTTAAGGAAAATGTGATAGTGGGCTGCAGAAGTGACAGTACAGTCCAAAACATTTTAGTCACGTTAACGCACTTACAGACAGGAACAAGAATAATTCACTGCTTTACTGGCGAATACACTCGGTGGCAAGGAAGCTAAAAAACAAAGCTATTCCTGAGACATAAGGATCATTTGCTAGTTCCATCCCCCAGAACATGTTACAACTGGAGACGTTGCTTCCATTAGAATTTTAAAAAGTTAATAGCATAAAACTCCTTAAATGCAAAGACTTTTAAACAGATCCTCTATAATTTGGAAATAGGTCACATACTATGACAACGTGAAGAATTAATTTCAAACTCAAATACTGAACCCCCACAGAAAAGGCAAGAGAGAATAACAGAAGCTTCTGACCATTCTCCTTCTTGCAGCTTTGCTAGCTCTTCAATCTTTTCTTTTTGCTTGTCCTCCCCTATTATGGTCTCAGAGGAGCTTGCTTTGCAATATCATTTACTTCCCATTACCTTCTCTTCTGGCAAAGTTACTGCAGCTCATTTTAAAACACAAGAAAACAGCCTCTTCTCCGTTAAAATTAAGTGGCAAGCAATCCCGACAGCCAGCGTGCGTGCACATTTGGGAACAAGGGAATTAAAGGGACAAATACTCTGTATAATAATTTTACCTTACAAGCTAACAACGACTATTCCAAAAGAGGAAGAAACCAGCAAAGCAGTTTGTTAAAGCAGGGTTCACATGATCACTGGGCAGAGCTGAGAAGAGCGCAGCTTTAACTAAGCTTTCCCAAGGCCAGCTTGATTTGGGACTGGCAAAAGGGCTACAGAGAAGAGTGTGTCCAAGTTCACCACGTTTACTGATGTAAGAGTTTAATGCAAGATAAAGATACTACCCAGAAACCAAGTATATGCACTTGTATATACTTCCTAAGGCAGAAATATCTAAGGTTATCCCAGTCCAAAATCCCTCCTTAAGTTACCTTAAATACGTTTCCAATATTAATTCTCAAGGGGGAAGGAAGGAACAAACATTCTTTAAATTCAACAAATCATAAACTGGTTTCCTTTGTCCTGCGCAGCATAATGTCTAGAAATATATATATGAGGGCATCTGATTAAATATTCATAATATTTCCTTTGAAAATTGATACAGATCCTACCTAAAGTTAATAGAGAATTACCTACAAGATTTTCAGGTTGCCCGGTGAGTGGCCACACATATTTGAGAGTAAAAATCTTCAACGTTCTTGGACTTCTGTGCTCTTAGGCTGAACATTATGGGAGGTGTAAAGTCCCATGGCATTATAAACTACCCACAGTATCACTTCTGAAGAGGTATAAAGCTATGGTGGTTTTTACTTCACACTTCAATAAGCAGTATTTTAATTAAAAAGTTTGTAGCTTATTTGAAATTCCGTGACTTGTGGCTGATCTCTAAACATCCTTCATCTCCTTAGATTTGAGAAGAAAAAGCCTAAATGCCCTCGTCAGTGCTCAGATCGGTGACTTGTGACTTTCAAGAGAAAAGCAGGGAATTGTGGAGTACCTGAACCTTCTGTGCAAGGACACACACTCCCAGCCTTCAAACAGGAGGAACAGTGACTGCAGAAAGTAAATTTGCTGCTCACTGGATAAGCTTTAACTCTGAGAAGCAGCAGCTCTCCATCCAATGTCTTACAAGCACACATTTTCACAAATAAAGGCTTATTTCTCAGTTAGTTGCTTCAAGACTGTTAAAGTTTCACATTCAGTTAAATACCCTAAAGCATCTCAATTAGGTTAGTGCATATGTTTACCTACAATATAAATAATTCAGAGAGTAAATGAACCATTAAAACCCATAATAATAATAATAACATAAGTATATTAGCACTTCTCTATTACTATGTATTAAAAACAAACAAACAACAAAAAAGCCACACAAATGTAGTCCATGTCAGATATTCTAAAATACAAAGCCACGTAACCACTCATTCAAGGTATATCCACAACAAGTGTAGGGCCTGTAACAAAAGCTGTGGATGCCTTCCATGCGTATGTGAAGATTCTAAGTAACTTAGAATTCAACACCTAAACTCCCCTCAAATAGATCTGTCTTCATACTACATAGGAAAAAAAGTGCTATTATTAAATAGATTAAATTTGAAATTACAGACTCAGGCCCAAATCTCAGAGACTTATTATTTCACTTACAGGATTTGTGATTCCATTAGCAATGTTTACTTTTTCAGATTTAACTTCTGAATGCAAAACTTGAAGCGAATTCTGTTTCAGTAAACATCAAATATTTCCAGAAATGGATGTTCACTCTTAGCAACATCTATTCTTACATAAGCCATCTTTGCCCAGCAAGTACTTA